>PVIR01023545.1:0-26933 GCA_004026965.1 Petromus typicus | reverse complement strand
CTTTGTGGTTCAGGCTGGCCCTGAGCTCAGCCTCCAACTCACATCACAATCCTCCTGCCTCTGCCTCCCGAGTGCTGGGATTACAGGCGTGAGCCACCACGCCCGGCACTGTGGTATGTGGTACTGGTTGCTACTGGGTGTGGGTCTCCACACCCAGTATTGTTATGTGGTTACCGGGGAATCGAACCCGGGCCCTTGCGCTTGCGAGACAGGCGCCGGAACCACTGAGCTAACTTCCCGGCCCAGTCATTGGAATTTTGAATATTAGCATGTTATTTTATAGCCTTAAATTTTTTCCATTTTTCATGATTGATTCAATTTATTTTAAAATATCAAAGTGAGTCATGTATTGTTTTTCCTGGTATTCGCTTTAGAATTGACATACTATTACCATGTTTAGATTCTCAAGACAGCCATCTTTTTTTTCTGCAGACTCTAGATAACCTAAAGGAAGGGAAACATCACCTCCGTGTGCGACCTGCAGACATACCTGTTGCTGAGAGAGCATCTTTGAACTACTGGCGAACATGGAAGTGTATCAGCAAACCCTCTGAGTTTCCAATAAAAAGCCCTGCCTTCACAGGTCCAATCAGGGATAGGCTGGCCCCTCTGCAGCCCACACCAGCTTTCCCTCGCCTCATCCTAACAGAAGTGGTTTCCATTGAGAGATCACTTGATTGTTAGAGTAGTTCTGGATGATTTCTCCCCTTGTCTGTTATCGCCCTTGACCTAGGATCCTGCCACAGGACTTCGCCATGGATACTTGTCCACTGCAGCTCAGCGTTCTCCCCCAGCCCCACTCTTCTGCATACTGGTTTCACTTAGGAAGGGTTGGGCTGTATTTCACCTCTTTCTAGAAGCCAGGGAAGCCACCATCCTTCCAACCACCGTACAGGGAATGTCCCTAAGTGATGAGCTCCTTGCAGCATAGGTTGGCCTATCTGAGACACCAGAATAAGACACTCATGATTATTGATGGATTTGGAGCTTCCAGAAAAGTGAACAGTATCTAGTTCACAGGGGTTCACTTGATCAATTAGAAGGAACTAAATAGATAAATGAATTTCGTGACCAGGTTCATAAACCAAAATTTCACATATCCCATTGTATTTCACTCTCTAAGCAAAAAAACTTCCACACCCCATTCCACACTACATTCCTTTGAATCTTAGCACTCCCTCTGAAAAGAGAGAAGGTGAGGAGGTACGTGGTGGAACTGTCTCCTGAGTTGTGTTTCCAGCTTCCTGTGGGGCCCCTGGGTCAGTGAGAATCTTCCCCCACAGGGAATGGTGACATGTCCTGTGTATTCTCCTCCAGGTCTACATGATAAGGCACCTCTCGGGCTCATGGACACACCACTTTTAGACACAGAAGAGGAAGTGCACTACTGCTTCTTGCCTCTAGACCTGGTAGCCAAATATCCAAGCCTGGTGACTGAGGACAACCTGCTGTGGCTGGCTGAGACTGTGGCCCTGATCGAGTGCGAATGCAGCGAGTTCCGTTTCATTGGTGATTGCTGGGGGTGGGGTAGAAGCAGCAACGCCCTGCCATGGTCATCTACCCTTCTCTACCCTACAATCTCCAGAGGCCCCGCTTGGCACTCTTCTCACAAGACTGTCATGGCTTTCCTCACAACAGCCTGCCCTGTGCTCTCCTCGGTATACTTTTATCTTGCTTTTTCCTCTATTACTGAGCCCAAGCTCACTCTGCAGAGCCTGTTTCTCTCTCACTCTCCACTTTCTTTTTCGGATAAACTTTGCTACTGTTAAAGTAAATAACCACCAAAAACCCTCCCCCGAAGCAAAAACACCTCAAACAGGGCCAGGGATTTAGCTCAGTGGTTCCGGAGTCTGCCTGGCAAGCACAAGGTCCAGAGGTCAATCCCCAGTCACCACATACCATAATGCCAGGCATGGTGACCGACACTTGAAATCAATCCCAGCACTCAGGGAGCAGAAGCAGGAGGATTGCTAAGAGTTTGAGGCTTGCCTGGCCCTATAGTAAGCTCAGGACTAGCTTGAACTATAAAGTGAGACTCCGTCTAAAAAAAAAACAAATAAAACCAAATACCCTGAGCAACATCAGTGACAACAACAAAACATAAAGAGTACAAGAAAGGAGCCCACTGTGGTGGTGCATGCTTGTAATCCCAGAACTCAGTAGGCTGAGGCAGGAAGATTGTCATGAGTTTGAGGCCAGCTTGTGGTATGTGGTAAGTTTAAGGCCAGCCTGAACTACATAGGGAGACCCTGTCTCAAAAAAACAAAACACTAAACAACCACAGAAAGAAGATAAGGAAGGAGGGTGGAGTTGACAGTTTCCCCCAAATCCTGCAGAATGGTCGGCTTGAGACATGACCTACGGAGGAGTGAAGGCTCCCACTGCCCCACAATGAGCTCTGACAGAGAGGCCTGAATGCTTCCCTGATCCCAAGCTATGACCTCCTACATGGAGCAGAAAACACTCAGGTTGCACGAGTGCCTTCCGATACCTAGAATCCCGGCCATTCAGATCCACAGTCACCTCAGAAGTTGTCTGTGACATCATGCTGGATGTTAGTGTTGACTCTGTCGCTGCTTCCTACACTCCAGTCCAGGAAGGGACAAACTGCAAGTGCCACCTGCCAGCCCAGGGTTGGCCAGGTACCTCCTATCTAAGCAAGACAACTTCTTTTGGGTCAAGACTCCACAGGGTAAGTGTCCAGGCTAGAGTGCTCACCAGAGGGGCCTGGCTTGAGAGGCCGAGGCCAGAACATGGGAGGTTACACCTTTGGACTCACTCACAGGAAGTCCAAGTAATTTTGGGCCTCAAAAACCACAAAGTCAAAGCTAATCTAACAGGTATGTGTAGTAATGGTTTCAGAAGAAAAAAAGAGACCCTAGGATAATGTGCAGTGCCTAAAGCGTACAAGAACCTGGATCCAAGGTGGACTCAGAAATCCGCTTGTTAACTCATATTGTTTCCCTTTGTTTTTCAAGTGAATTTTCTTCGCTCACACAAGATTTTACTGCCGGACAATTTCTCTAACATCGATGTGTTAGAAGCGGAAGTAGAGATCTTGGAAATCCCTGAGCTCACAGAAGCCATACAAATATGCCGGATGAACATGGGTATGTTGCTCAGGAATCTTGGCCTCTCTTCACATTCTGAGACGGTCTAGGTTTGAACTGGAGAGGCCAAGAGCAAACACGTCCCTTCCCGCAACACTCTGGGCTTTGGGTGGTGGTGAGAGAAGCAGGCTGTGACTGTCTTGGCATCTGAGAACAGAAATTTGCCCCGAAACCTGAGAGCCTTCTCGGTTTTGCAGCCAGGGATCCCGGGAATCCGCCCAGCCTGGATGAGGGGAAATCAAGTCTGGGAGGAGAAATGGGGCCCAGAATGTCCTGGGGAGAGACGCTGGGCCTGAGGCAAGTGCTCTGGCCCAAGAGCTCTGCCTATCGAAGGGTAAAGATCAGTGGGCTTCCGGGCTCATCTGCTCTGTTTGTGGAAGTTCTACATAACTGGGGACTTGTGACACCCACTTGCACCTCTGAACCTTTCTCTTCAAGGCACAGCTGAATGGTGTTGGAAATGCTCAAGAAAATCTCCCACCAGTGCCTCAATGCTCGTACCCACTCAGATCCCCTTGTCTGCATGCCATCCCCCTGCCCTCCCTCTCTCACCACCATAGGATGTGACATTTCTCCTTCCCTCTGACACTGGCTGACCCCAGGCCGGGCGTTTGTGCTCATTCCAGCCTGGTTTTGATTTGCCTTCCATCATCCCACTTCCTAATTTCTGCATATCCATGCAAGCTACTGTACATGTACATGTTTTGGTCTGCTGGATACCTCAGGGGCCCTCAGCTGGCCTTTGAGAATGTACGGAACCTTCCCAAATAATAGAGCTGCCACACAATGGTCTCATACATGTAGTTTGACTTGGGCATTACTGTACATTTGTCCAAGAGTAATGAACATTTGTCCAACAGTAATGAAGTCCTTTCTTATCTTCAAACCCAGGCTCCTCCCAAGCAAATGAAATCCCATCCTAGGAGGAGGAGGAGTTGTATCCTGCAGCCGGTCACAGGACCCTGTCTCAGGCCTTACAATCCACTTAGATTTAGGGAGGAGTGACTCCTCCAGCTTCCTTCCCCAAGAGCTTCTGATCTCCAGAGGAGACGGTCCTCTGTGACAGGTAGAATAGTCCCCATTCCACAGGAGCAACACAAAATGGAAGTGTCTTTGTAGACACGCAATACCCGAATACAAAGCACAGTGCTGGCCTTTTATACACATCCTAACTAAAGGAAACAGCCCTGCTGCCTTTGGAGGGGGACAGCTGACTCCAAATCCCAGGCCTGCTTCTGCCTAGCTCGGCAGTTACTTATATGAAAAGCACCTTGCTCTAAACTGCAAACCTGGACAGGGGCAGCATTCTTAATTAGCCAATCAGGGCACAGTTTATTTCTGAGACATAAAGATAGCACTAACTCTCTCATTGGTTGCTTGAGGATTGTTGACCTCCATGAAATTCTCCAGGAGGCTTGGCGGTTGGCCCTTTATTACCTCTGAGGAAGGTAGTGTGGGCTGTAATGACTGCATGCTGTGCCCACAACCAAGATCCAGAACTCAAATACCCAGCCTGAACCTAGCACCACGCAGTATGTGTCTGGGGAAATTCTGTCCAGAGGGGCCAACAATAGGGGCTATGAGTCTTGGAAGCCTGTGACCTCTGGTTCTGTGATATGGTTGCCCATCTTTATCCTTCGATAGGTAGAGCAGACCTTGGAATTGATTCAGATTCCTGCAGAGGCTGGGGCCCCATGGCTACTTTTCTGAAACTTCTGAGTTTCAAATGTTGGTGATATAATGAATCCTCTTCTGCTGCCTCACCTCCCAACAAATAGTTTTGACTTCCAGAGCTAACTAAACAAACAAAAAAAGTATATTGATTTTGAAATAATCAGGTTAGGCTGTATAAGCATATAAACTCCCTCTATACCACTTAGTTGGGGCAGCAGAAAGGCTTGAGACCAATGGCCTCCAATTCAGCTCTGACAGGGGCTTGGGAGTCACTCCTTTCTCCCCAACACAGGTGGTTGCTCCCGGACCTCCTGTCCTCCACCAAGCCCTGGAAAGGGAGGGCGTGGCCTAGAGTCTGTGAAGCCTCTTTACACGATGGCCCTGGGTCTGCTGGTCAAGTACCCAGACTCCGCACTGGGACAGCTCCGCATTGAGAGCACACTGGATGGAAGCAGACTGTACATCACGGGGAACGGGGTCCTCTTCCAGCATGTCAAGTAAGTGCCCCCATCAGGGACCTGTTTGGCTCAATCAGGCTGTGATTTTCCCTTCTCTAGAAACAACCTGGGGCCTTTCCCCCCAGCCAGACCTAAAGTACCACTAGGCTAACCATCGTCTCATCCTCCATCTCCATCACCATCACCAGATCAGGGTCTGGGAAGACAAATCTGGCTGAGGTACAAAGGTCCCAGCTCATGCTATTTTATATTTTTGTGCTCAGCTGTCCACTGCCCTATGCTGGGTCTGAGATGAGTAGGCCACAATATTACCTCAGAGAGCTGGGTACCCCACCCTAAGCAGAACCCTCCGCCAAGACCTTCTTCACCTTTGGGATGCTCACTGGACACACACAGGGCCCAAAACCACAGCAAAGTTCTAAGAAGCAAAGCAGGGCAGCTCTCCCAGGGGAACTGATTCCTGCCTGTTGCCTTGAGGATGAATTCAGAATGTCACCATTGGTGCTGGGATTCAGATTCTAATCCTGCCTTACAGAAGGGTAAACTGAGTTTCAGAGCGCTGGAACAACTCTGTCAGTGTTGCAAAATCCATTAGTACCAAAGCCAGTTAGGAGCTGATTTTTCTGAAGCCCTGGTGATGGGGTCAGCTGCCCCTAAACATTGCCTTACCCCAATAGTGTCCACCAGAGCCTTGTTGGTCATACCGTCATCTGTCTCTCCCAGATATTTCCACCCCAATGTCACAAAAGGCAAACACAAGTGCCTTTGAGGGGAGGATTCTGAAGTGAAAAGGGTGTTGGTGTCCAGACCTTGCCTCCCTCCTGGAAACACATCATGTTAGTTATCTTTTGAGGCAATGGCAGGCTGCCATGCCAGGACCTAGAGGTCTCAGGCAGATATTTTATGAGGCAGGGAGAAAATGGGTGGACTCTGGCCTGGTCTCTGAACCTGAGACAGGGCATGGAAACTTGAAATGAACCCACTTTAGCGGGCATTTCTGAAACAGGCCAAGCCCAGCTCCACACTGTGTGAGCTTATGTCCAGCTTTACTCTCCTTTGAGATACCAGATTTCTGGTTAAATCGAGGCAATGATACCACCGATGCTGGGCTTGAGCTAGTGTTATGGCATGATGTCCTCCAGACAGAGAGTTTACAGGGTAGATGCTTGGGGAGCAGTGCAGATGCTCTTTGTGACAGTCTTTCCTCTGGCAGGAACTGGCTGGGCACTTGCCGTCTGCCACTGACGGAGACCATTTCTGAGGTGTACGATCTCTGTGCCTTCCTGGACAAGAGGGACATCACCTATGAGCCAATGAAACTGGCTCTGAAGACTCATCTGGAGCCGAGGACCGTGTCACCCTCGGATGTGCTTAGTAAATAAGAAGCTCTGGGTTTGGGTTTGGTACAGGGGTGAGGGTCCTGGGGAATGGAGAGTAAAGATGAGGCAGGCAGGGACCAGAAACTATAGATGGAAAGTCAGAGCCACATTTGCGGGCTCTCCATAAAGGAGTGTTCTCTCCTTATGTCTGAGCCCTTGGCTTGTCTCATTAGTACAGACAAGTCACTGGTGTGCAACCACCCTGAAGGCTGTGCTGAAGAGATGCCAGTCCTTACCCTGGCAGGACCCCAGGAACCAGCATGCTGTTTCTCACCCCCAGGCAGGGATGAGTGTCCACAGGTCTACTTGATAGAGGAAGCGGAGGCTCAAGGAAAATCTCTGGAGCTTGAATCGGAGTCAATGTGTTTTTACCAGTTAATAACTTCTTAGCCAGGCATATTGGCACATCACTATAACCTCAGCAACCTCTTTGGAGGCTGAGGCAGGAAGATTACCACACGTTTGAGGCCAGCCTGAGTTTTGTAGTGAATTCAAGTCCAGCTTGAATTACATAGGGAGATACTGTCTCAAAAGAAGAAAAAGTCTCTTAACAAGCTTCCTGGGTGAAGTTTGAGCTGTAGTACATCATTCGGCAATATTTAGCATTTATTACCGTATGCCAGGACAGAGGTGGAGAATTTCACGCCATGGATTCAGTCCATAGTGTAATTCTGTACCTCCTACTCTTGTCACATAGTCTATTGAGACACTCTTTTCTCGTCACAAACCTCATTAGAAACTGGTTCTCAAACATCAGAACAAGGCCTAAATATTGTTAGCCCCAAGAAAAGAATCATGGGCTCATCGCCCCAGTTTAGAGGCCTGGAACACTCCTAGATACTTGGTCTCTAGAAAAGCAACAGTGATTGGATGAGAGCTGGCTTTAAAATATCTGCTAAACATAGGGATAAACATGCAGAGTCCCCTATCTCTAATCCGAACAGCTACAGGAAAAGCTACACACCCGAGACACAACCAGCCATGAGCCAGGGCAGTCGGCAATGCAGAGGCACAAGACCATCAGCGCAGCTCTCTTGAGGGAAGTGGGCAGGCAAAGAAGGACCAGGGCCCTCAGAGTTGAGGTTCCAGAAAACTCCCCCTTCCCACGCCAAAGTCATGTGCTGACCCTCAGAGCTGCCATTCCACGCCAACCTCCCCCTTCCTCAGGAACCTGTATTGTAAGGAGCCCCAGGGAAGACTAACGTTGGGGATTTCTGCTGCTTCTCAGAGTGGTTGACAGGTTCTGTTGTCCAGAGTGGGCAACATAATAATGAAGATAGAGAGTCTTAATATGCAACACATTATTGATCAAAATGATTTCCGTTGGGTTCTATGATGTGCTCCTTCTCACTGGTTTCCACAGATGAGTGGACGGCAGAGGTCACTGTGTATTCCCCACAACAGATCATCAAGGTCTATGTTGGAAGTCACTGGTATGCAACCACCCTGCAGACCCTGCTGAAGGTATGCTAGCCCCCCAGGTGCTTTGTTCCCACTTTAGTCTCCCCTCCTGAGCTGCTCTGGGACCAGCAGCCCACACGCAGCCTCTGGCACCTGCTTAAGACAAAGACTTTCCCCCAACCCCACTACCCAGAATGCGCAGAAATCCTAGGAACAGATGGAGAAAGCTAAACTTGAGGGTGGGGCTCCAAATGCCTTTGGGGAGCATCTAGAGACCATCAAAAGCTGAAGCAAGAGACGAGGCACATCTCCCCAGTGTGTCTTCCCGTGGCCAAAAAAGAAAAAGAGATGGAAATCCCAAAGCCTCTATGTGGTTGGGAAGACAGAGTGAAGGATGACTGGGCTGGCCCTCACTAGTGACCTCGCCCTGTAATTCATGCTGTTGTTGTATCCCCTACCCCTTCCTGCCCAGTATCCAGAACTGCTGTCCAACCCTCAGAGAGTGTACTGGATCACATATGGACAGACCCTGCTCATCCACGGGGATGGCCAAATGTTCCGACATATTCTCAACTTCCTGAGACTCGGAAAACTGTTCTTACCATCTGAATTTAAGTAAGCAAGGAAGTCATGTGCTGGAATCAGTGAGGCCAATCCCTTCCGCAGCAGAGGAGACCCCAGTTTGTAGCCTTCGGGGAGGAGGGTCCATTATTTCCAACGTGGGCCAGTTGTTCAAGGCAGCTTCTCCAGGCGCTCATGCACCCCACACTCCCAGCACAACTGCCTAGTCTGAAGTCCCCTTGTCATTTGCAGGGAATGGCCTCTCTTCTGCCAGGAGGTGGAGGAATACCACATCCCATCCCTCTCAGAAGCCCTTGCACAATGTGAGGCATACAGGTAAGAAGACTGTACTTGGGATGGATTATTTAGAGTTTGGACCTTTGTGTTTTTCTTGGAAATGCTAAATCTCATTGCTAATGGAACCTGACCTGCTTAGGATTGAGGGAGTGAAATAGGTTCAGGATTGGCCAGTGACCTAAGCAAAACCACTTAAAAGCCCCCTTCCCTCCATTCTCATTAACTCCCCACAAAAGGCAAGATCTAACCAACTTGCTGATGGGCCAGTATAAGTTTCCACTCACTAACCAACTTCTCTTGCTCTCTGCAGAGCATGGATCCAGGAGAAAGAATCTGAAAATGAAGAAGCTTTTCCCATAAGGAAGCTGCACCTAGTGATGGAAGGGCCAGGGTCACTGGTGGAGTTCAGTAGAGATGCTAAGGAAGTAAGGCCCAGCCTTCTTCGGCTGATGCTATCTTCTAAGAAGCCAACTACAGGGCAGGGTGGCGGGATCGTGGGGGTGTGGTGAAGTGAGGAGCAGGGACTACACAGGTTCCTCATTCATGATCTTGTTTCTGAACCTTAGAGGCGCAGGGATATGCTAGTCATTTGGGACCTGGGATGCAGATAATGTCTCCGAGTGTGAGCAGTCCCTAGACTAGCATCACCTCAACTCAAACAGGACAAAGCTAAAATGGATGACCCTCATCAGGGATACGATTGTTCTGAGAGAACAGGCAGAATTTGGCAGGCTCAGCTTAGTAGGTCTTGGGTGAGGCTTTGGTGACAATGCACATGCCTAGGTCTTCCACGGCTTTCCCTCCTCAGACCACGGCCTGCATGCCTATGGACTTCAAAGACTGCAGTGACAAGAATCTGTGGAGCAAAACCAAGGGGAGCCTGGCCAGATCAAGCCAATTAGAAGAGGCTGAACAGTACCCCCAGAGTATCCAAGTGTCCCTATGCCGAAATGCCAAGAGGGTGGACAGTTCCAGCACATACTCCCAGTGCTCTGGCTTGTGTGCTGATCCCAGGCACTGGGGGGCCCACTCCGAGAGTCCTCCCAAAAAGAAGTGCACCACAATTAGCCTCACACAAAAACCGGAAACCAAAGACCCTCCTGTCACCCCCATGCAAAAACTTATCTCCCTGGTGAGGGAATGGGACATGGTTAATTGCAAACAGTGGGAATTTCAGCCACTCACAGCCCCCCGGAACAGCTCCTTGGAGGAGGCTTCCTCACATCTCCCCTCAGGAAACGAGGCTGCTTCTGAGCCCAGCACCTCAGCTCCCTGGAAAGGCCATTCCATGGCCTCAGAGAAAGACCCAGGTCCACAGCCAGGGGCTGGAACGGCAGCACAGGACAAGGGGCTAGAGCCAACCTTTAAATCATACTTCCCCACAAAAAGAGCTGTGTCCCTGAAGGACTGGGGCAAGCAGAGGCCAAAGGAGAGAGGTGAGTCCTGTCTCATTCTTGACCTAAGTCTCATTTACAGCAGAAAAGGCAAACCTCCATTGGCTAAGTCGACAGCAAGTTAGTGATAAAGGGGACTAGAAACCCTCCCCCACCGATACCAGCTCTGTGCCAGGCAGCAGACACAGACATGACAGATGGACTGGTATGGCTTCAGCAGCCAAGAGACCCACATAGAGTAAACTGGTGCCCATTCTGAGGAGAGCACAAAGGAAACCAAGGATTGGGGAGACTGCAGGGCAGAGGGGAAAGTCTAGGGAGTTTGTGGAAGGAAACACTGAGTTAGCTAGAGGCCTGGCCTCCCCTGCGAGAGCCATGAAACTGAGGCTAAAGACCTGAGTCCTTAGGTCTGGTCTTGTGGCCAAGTTCAGGATGCTGTGCTCTGTCCTGGCTTTGAAGCAAGTGGCAGGCCCCAAAGGATTTTTAAGGTTACACTGGGCCGGATGTGTGCTTCAGAAAACTTGCACAGTGGCAGAGGAAGTGTGGCAGCAGGAAGGGGTGTGTCAGAGGCATGAGTTCAGCGGGGGAGCAGTGGGCCTGGTGGGGAGGGCTCCTGAGGAGGGTGGGCAAGAGAAAGAGTCCATCAGGAAGAGCACATGTGACATGTGAGATATTGAGGACATCAGGTAGAGAGCCCAGGAGATTCGAGGGCCTATGAAGGCTGGGCTGAGAGAGCTCCCATGTGGCCAGCAGCGGAGAGGGAGAGGCCACCTAAGGAAATGTCCTGAGAACTGCTATGCCATGCTATTTCCTCTGCTCCCCCAGAGCCTTCCTAAGGACTCTGTTATCTTCCCGGACTCCATAGTTCAGGCTGTGCTTAGATGTATCTTTTTAGGCTCTACCTGTGATCCCTGAATTGGTCTGTCAAGCTTTCGGATCCAATCATCTACTCTTCCAGAGCAGACACATCCAAAAGTCTGATTCCAAAAGATCCTTTTATTTTTATAATCTTACAAAGACTCCAGCCTCTGCTGATTTGAACCCAGGGTCTTATGAATGTAGGGAATTACCCTGCTCCTGAGCTACATTCCAAGCCCTTTTTATTTTTTGAGTCAAAGTCTCACATGTTGCCCAAGCTGGGATAGAACTTGCAATTTTCCTGCCTCAGCCTCCTGAGTAGTGGAGATTACAAGTGTATACCACCATGCTCTGATGTCCACTGGGTTTTGTTGGCTACATTTCATGCTAGTCAAGGAGAGTTCCTGGGAGTTCTGAAATTCAAGATTTAGCTTGCAAAGATGCCAGGGAAGCAAAGAGAAGAGAGGCCAGGCCAGCCAATGCCAGCCTACAGTATCACTTTTGAGAAGCCAGAGGGCTTTAAAAGGCTGGAAAGACAGAGGTGTGTGTCCCCTCCCTGCCTGGCTCCTGACCTGAGCTCTTAAGCACAAGGAGAACACGCTCCTCTTATTTTCACAGAAAGCCCGGCACCTGAACAGAGTCTGCTCAGTGCCAGTGGAATGGACAAGCTGGGGGTCATCCTCAGAGTGACTCACCCTCCTGTGGTAGGCAGCGACGGCTCCTGTATGTTCTTTGAGGACAGCATCATCTACACCACACAGATGGACAACCTCAGACATGTGTCAGTGTCAGCCAGCCCCCAGCCCCGAGGTGAGACTCTGGAACTATGCCAGCCCCTGTACTTCATCGGCGGAGGTGCTGGATCTTCTACCCAGGGCATTGAAGAGACCGAAGCCCTGCTGATCTCCCCATCCCTGTGGTGGTTCCCAAGGCTGTGGGTAGGTATGGTTATATCCACTTTCTCTCTCCACAGAGGTGATTTTCCTGAGTTTCTCTCTGTCCTGGGAAGAGATGTTTTATGCACAGAAATGCCACTGCTTCCTGACTGACATCATCCTGGATTCCATCAGGCAAAAGGATCCCAAAGCCATCACAGCCAAAGTGGTCTCACTGGCCAGTGGGCTGTGGGTACGTGTGACAGGCACCCTGTACCTTCTCCACTGGACCTCCTCCCCCTGAAGCAAATGGTGTAAGAGGAAACCAGTGAGATGGGGTTAAGGGAAAGAAGTCAAGCATAAAGGTGACAGGAAAGGCAGAGACAAGAAGGCAGGGCAGTTTCATCTGGACCAAGCATTGGCTAAGGGGTAGATTTGGAATGTAGCTCCCACAGGCCCCCGGAAGTCCTTCCTCTGCATATGACTTGAGGGACTGGGAGATGTTCACATCTTGCCTGACCGTGCATTCTCCTGGCAGACACTACACATCAGCCCCAAGCAGTTCGTGGTGGATCTGCTGGCTATCACAGGCTTCAAGGATGACCGACACACCCAGGAGCGCCTGTACAGCTGGGTAGAGGTGAGACTCACTTGCACCCCTGGGAATGCCAACTTTGCGAGTGCCTTAGACAAATGGTCTTGCTTTATGAGGCCTGGCCAGCAATATCCAGAAGACTAGGCAGCTAGGCCACTGGTCCCCAGTCCTGGGGTGAAAGAAATGATAACTGCAATTAACCAAAGCAACATTTTTATAGTTTTCCTCTAAAGAGGAAACTGTGCCTTTGTCCCTTAACTGCCCTGGCCACATCTGAGGAAACCTGGTGTGAGCCAAGCCTTGCACTTCCAGGAGTCAGGGCTTTTCAACCAGAGTGTTTCACCTACTTCACTATGATGTCATCTTTGGATATTTAAGCCACTTTAAAGCATTCTTGATAATGAAAATGTTCAACAGGGCAATGAATTCTAATTCCTTAAAATAATTTTAGCATTGGGCTGGGGAATAAGCTCAGTGGTTCTGGCACCTGTTTTGCAAGTGCAAGGGCCTGGGTTCGATCCCTGGTAACCACATACAACAATGCTGGGTGTGGAGACTCCCACCCACCAGCAATCAGAATCATATACCACAGTGCCAGATGTGGTGGCTCACGCCTGTAATCCCAGCACTTGGGAGGCAGAGGCAGGAGGCTTGCTGTGAGTTCAAGGCTGAGCTCAGGGCCAGCCTGAACTACAAAAAATGAGACTGTCTCAAAACAAAAAAGCAAACAAACAAACAAAATAATTTCAGCATTTATTTAGCTAATTTCTCATCAGTCTGGCATTTCTGCAATCAAATGTATTATAACAAAATTTACCATAAATAAATTAGTACCCAATAACTATGTGCCCCTGGGCCTACTATTATCTACTGTTTGTAAAGGTGGAGTCAGCATCTGTGGTTGGAAAGGGGAAACCTCACCTAGTCTTTCTGCTCAGTTCCCTGGTATCCACTCCTTGATGTAGCCCAGCTCTGTGAGATGCCTTAGGGCAAAACTGAGCCCTAGAGCACCAAACATCACCAAGAATAAGGCTGCTCGCTCCCTGTCCCCACCTGGATGGGAGAACCCCACTCTCATGGAGCTACAGTAGGCAACTGGCCATGAAGTCAGGGCTAACAGAGGCCTTTCCTTGCAGCTTACACTGCCTTTCGCCAGGAAATATGCCCACTGTATCGACCTGCTCATCCAGAGAGGCCTGTCTACGTCTGTCTCTTACTCTATCCTGGGCAAGTACTTGCAAGAGGGATAGGGTACCCAGAGATACTGCTTTTTTCAGGTCCCCACTGTTGGAGGTTCATTTTAACTGGGGAAATTCCCAGAATGGATGTACCCACCCAAACATAGAAAACAGTCTGGTTTGTTTTTAGTTTTGTTTTTATTATGAACAAATAAAACTGTAAATCACAACTCAAAGGCCTTAGACTCCTCTGAGATACCAATGAGGTAACAGTAGACAATCCAACTCAAAGCTCTTCAAAAGGCATCAAGTCAAAATAATGACACCGGCCCAGAAAACAAGGCACAGGCCTAGGGAGCCAGGAAAGGCGAAGTCAAAGCCCCAGTGGGATGGGCTGGTCCCTGGAGAGTGCTCAGCATTAAGGCCAGAGATTGGGGAGCAGCTGCTGGGAACCCACCCATGTGTCTCCTGAGGACGAGGGAAAGTAGTAACTGCCCAGAGACATACAGTACTCCTCCAGCCTAGAATGAAATACCTGTTCTCTGTCCTGGCATTTTTCTAATTTACCATTGGGGTGGGAGCTGCAGCAGGCACAGGAGAAGACATGGGGCCAGGAACATGGCTCAGACTGCTTGTTCAGGATCTGCAGCCAGACTCCCCCGTAGAGGCCCTGGGCCCATCGGTCAATGGCCACAGAAATCAGAAAGAATAGTCAAGATGGCTGCACATGTAGGTGGTGGAATAAGATGGCCCGGGTCCAGCAATGCCCTGGTCTCAGAGATCTAGTCAGGTGATCACGTTCCTTGGAGAAGCGGGATCCACGGTTCAGACCTGTGGTGCCAGACCAGGAATGAAGACCTGATTTCCCATTTCCGGGTTCAGGGCAGGGTTGTCTCTGGGGAAAGCTTCTAGTCTACCTATTGCCAGTCTCACCCAAAGGAAAGGTAGCCTTGGGCCCAGCCTGTCAAGGGACCGATGAGCATAAAAAATTAAGTAGTACTCACACAGGACCAGTCCTCAAGGCCTCTCTCCAGGACTTGCCCTGACACACAGCTGCTGTCAGAGCCACTGGAGCCACTGGCTGATGGACACTGGGATGAGACTTCTGAGTCCTCAGGAGCTAAGGAGGGAGACTGGTTGAGTCACTGGCAGCAGAGGCCCTGACCAAGGGGAGCCTCTGGCTTCTTGCTAAGCCCAGACGTACTCAAAGAGGGCTGACTGCCCAGCTCCACCTCGGCCTCCAGCGTTGCTTCCTCCGGGAAGCTGGAGGGGTATCGGGGCCATCGGACACCCAGAAGACCTGGGCCATCTTTGTATAGATGCAGGTTGAGGGACCCCAGAACAGAGCAGGAGGCAGGGTCTCCAGGAACTGGGCTTGATGCCCCTAAACAGGAGCTTTCATAGTCAAGTGGGGCCACAGCAATGGAAGCCCGAGAGCGAACTTCTGCACAAAAGAGAGGGTCAGGCTGAGACAGGCCAGAGCCTAGTTTGGCCTGAGTTCCCAGAGGAAGAGACCAGGGTTAACACCTCCCCACTGTCTCCCACACAGATTTCCTCAGCCAAACCCTGTAGCCTGCCTGCTACCTCTGTCCTTTAGGACATAGTTGATGTTGCGGTCGTTGATAGCTTCTTCACTGGGAGCAATGTCTCGGAAGGCCTTGTTCCCTACACCCATGGACACCATCTCAGCCATGCGCACCTCTGAGTGGAACAGAGACATGAGAGCCCTCTGGGTTATATATGACAAGTCTTTCCTATATATCCACACCCTATCACTTAACCATCCAGTGCACTGAGCCTTCCTGAATCCAGATTTTTTCTTTCCAACAATTCCACAGGGCAGGTATCATGTGTTCCCTTTTAAAGCTGAGTCCCATAATGCTTAGAATACTATGTCCAAAGTCACAGAGAGTGCCAGCAAGACTGGCTGCTACCCTTTCTCCCTACCAAGCTTTCCTCTGTGTATGTGTGTGTGTGTGTCTATGTGTACGAGTCTGTGTGTGTGTGTGTGTGTGTGTGTGTGTGTGTGTCTGTGTCTGTGCAGGCCTGCAGTGAGGTACAGGCCACAACTCACCTTTGTTGTGAACAGCCTGTTTCCAGAGCAGGCGGGAGATGTCAGTTGTCCAGGCCTGCTTGGTATCCAAGCTGGAGGCCTGTAGCACAAATGTGTCTCTGGCCTTGCGCCGGCGGAACCAGATCTCAAAGCGCAGTTTGTTGTCCCCACAGCACTCAGTGAGGCCAAGGTCTGCCATCTATGAGGCCAAAAAACGGACCTGGTAAGGCCTGGAGAAGAGCCAGTGGGTAGGGGACAGGATGGGTTCAGGTGGGCCTACCTTGAAGGAGCGCTTGTAGGTAAATGTATCAACACCTGCACATCCACGGCGAGGCTTGCTGAAGAGCAACAGCTCCTCAAAGAGGAAAACACGGCGCAGGGACTTGTGGCGCCCAGCACGCACCATGAACTCATCCTGTCGCATGAGCTGCCCCTGTTCCTTGAGGTTAACCTGCAAAGTTGGGACGTGGTAGGTGCCCAGCTCTCCTGTTCTCTTCTTCCACACCCAGAGCACCTGCCCACCATGAGCTGGGTGACTCACATCACAGCCCTGGATGGCATCCATGGCAAGCAGATCATTGCCATGTCGCAGCTGGAAGTGTACAAGGCTCTGGGCCGCCTGCAATGCGTTCAGCTCTTGCACGAGGCCCCCGCATGCCCGTGCCAGTTCCTGCAGCAGCAGCGCATACTTGCTCATGCGCTGGATGGGCTTTAGCAGGTAGGAGGCCAAGTCTAGGTGGTCTCCCAGCGCTTGCTGCTTGTCCTGTGAAGTGCGTGGAGACCACTGAGTAGTTTTAGGTGTGCACACACCCGCCCTCCTGCTGTCCGGGGCTCCCCTACCTTGAAGAAGGCGTGACCGTAGCTGGTCATCAGGGCATCAGAACGAGGTTTATTCTTGCTGTAGAGTGCGTACATCCCAAACTGCACCCTCTGCAAGGACACACAGCTCAGCCAAGGTGTGAGAGACCCACACCCCTCCCCAGCCCTACCATTCTCTCAGCTTGGGAGGACCGAAACGCCAAAAGGCAGCTTTCAGGGACTCTTCCCAGATCCTGCTTTCAATGGGGAGTGATTGGCAAGAACAGCCACTGAGCTCTGCTCACCCAGACCCTCTGGAGAGGAAGTCCCCTCTCTCCGGGCCTCTGTATTTAGCTCTCCCCCTCCCACAGCGCTGATACCATCTTTCAGGTCTCAGCTCCCAGACTCTGACTCTTGCTCACCACTCTGAGCCATGCTTACCTTGATCACCAGGTCTCTTTCCTGACATAGGCTCTGCATTTTATTCTTTCCTGGGGTGGAGCTCTCTTTTCTGGCTCCACCCTGGGTCAGCTCAAACATCTTTTGCTCAGAGAGCATCTCTCACTGCTCTGAAGGGGGAACTCTGCCTGACCAATAATCCACAGGTTACTGTCATGCTTATTTCCCTCCTACCCCGACTGTTATCTGGAATTATTTTTCTCTCTTCTGTCTCCTCTACTGTCCTAAAAACATCCTGAGATGCAGGGACCTTGTGGGTCTCACTCCTAGCTATATCCACCACAGGCCTGGCCAATACCAAGCACATGCCCGACACCTCTTTAGGGAGGGTGGCAGAATCAGCTGGAGCCATGATGCTGGTGAGGCTTACGTGGCGCAGGAAGGCATAGGCCACTCGAGGAGGGTGTCGGGTACAAGCCTCCAGCTCACGCAGGAAGAAATGGCAGTGGAAGTCCCGCAGCTTCTCCAGGTTACCAAAGAGGTGGGCACGTTGGCCACGGAGGCCCTGGGGCACATCGGGGCGATCTAGCTCAGGGAAGTAGTTCTCCATGGTGTAGTCAAGGGCTCGGACATACTCTCGCTCTGTGGCCACCATCTCTGCCAGCACCATCTGCAGCCTACCAGATAGGTGGAGTCAGGACTCAAGTCTTCTACTTTCCATGGTCTTCCCTGACCTGCCCATTGCTTGTACCTGTTGGGGTTCCTGAAGTCAGAGGCGCCTGGTGGAGGTACAGTAGCTGAGAATAACCTGGGTGGGGGACCTCCTCCAGCTGCTGGTCCATGGCAGGCAGCGACAATGGTGGCATGGTGGTAGTGGCTGACTGGTTCACTGAGACTCTGCCCCAGATTCTGATCAAAGCTGTAAGACTTCCTCAAGGGAGGGACAGCAGGTGCAGCAGAAACCCGGCCGGCACACAGGGTAGCCGTGCTGCCTGTCAGTGCTGGCTTCAATGCAGCCTCTAGCTTCTGGTCCAGGGCCAGCCAGATGTCCTGGCACTTTGCCCAGGCCCAGCGGCATTCCTGGCGGATACCCTCTGAACCAAGACCTGTGGCTAGAGCCCACATTTTCCGGAAGTGAGCAGGAGGCAAGTCAGGGTGCCTGGTCCAGTGCAGCTGTAGCTGCTGCAGCACAACACGTGGGTGCTCCTGCTCCAGCTCTGCCAGGACCCGCTGCCCTGCCTCAGCCCATGTTGAAGCCTGCAACACAGAGACCAGGCAAATGTGAGAGGGAACCCCAGCAAGCCCAACACACCTCTTCTGTCAGGCCCTTGGCTCCCCAGGAGAATGGTCCCAGGCCACATCCCCTGAGGTTGGGTTTTGGGGTCAGACTAAAGAGGCAGGAGAAGCAGGGAAGTCTGAGGCTGCTATGGAGTTATGAAAGCCACTGCTTTTGGCTCCACAACCACAAAGCCAAGGACAGAACCCCTCACTCACCTGCTTGAAAAACTGAAACAGCCTCTCAGCATCTGCTAGGCGTTGGCGTCGCTGGGCCAAAGCCCTGGAGAATTCTGTCAGCTGGGCCCGGAGGGCCAGAAACCATGCTCCGCAAGCACCCAGGTCAGCTGCCTCCTGGCCAGCCAGTGGCTGCAGAAACTTCTCTCCTTGCTTGATCTGCTCCTGCAGAGACAGACTGGGCTCAGCTGGACCATGTCCAGTCTGGTCCCATGTCCAGATCTCTCCCACTGACCTTTATATGTCCTTAAGTCTCTTCCAAGGACAAGGCCTTCCTATCCACTACCCCAGCCCTTCTCCCCCATTTCAAGCCTTCCTTTCAGAGAATTCAGCCTTCTCTCTCCAAGGCTGATTCCTCCCCATTCTCCTGATTCTCCTTGTCCTTCTCAGTAGTTCCTCCTCCCATTTCCCTCCTTCACCCAAAAACCAAACTACTCTCTCCCCCAGGCAATCTTGTGAGGACCACACCCCAAATGTCATCCGCATGCTCACAGCCACCAAGTGTGCTCTCCAGCCAGGTTCTTTCACTAAGTTCCAGGTCCACAGGCCCTCTTCTCCCTTCCTTCCGGCCATCTCAAAAGCACATCTAAGACTTGCCTTGTGAATAACCTGGCCCATCAAGTCCTCATCCTCTGAGCTCTCTCAGAGAACAGCACCCATTCATCCTTACAACTGCACACCTATGTGGACACCCCATCACTTCCTGCCACCTTTCACATCCATGTCCCTGACACTGTCCTGGCCAAAGAAAGCACTACAGTCAACTCTTCATGCCTATACAATCCACATCCAAGGAATTAACTAACTTTGCATTGAAAATATCTGGGGAAAAGTTGTATTTGTCCTAAATATGTTTAGACTTTTTCTTGTTATTATTCCCTAAACAATATCAATAATTACTAGCTGCGTGTATTGGTTCATGCCTGTAATCCCAGCACTCAGGGGGCAGGAGCAAGAAGATTGCCACAAGTTAAAAGGCCAACCTGGACTACATAGTGAATTCAGGGCCAGCCTGAACCATACAGCGAGACTCCTCTGTCTCAAAAAACTAAAAAAGAAAACCATAAAACAATTACATAGCATTTATACTGTATCAAATATTATAAGTAATCTAGAGATGACTTAAAGTATATGAAGAATGTGTGCAGGTCATATACAAATATATCACTTTATATAAAGAGCTTGAGCACCCACAGATTTCGGTAACCGAGGGAGGTTCTGGGACTAATCCCCTACAGATATTTTGGGACAAATGTATTTCCCTCCTGGACTACTGCAATTGCTTCCATACTCTAAGTAATTATCTATACAGAAACTAATGGGCCAGGGATTTAGCTCAGTGGTTCTGGTGCCTGTCTTACAAACTCAAGGACCTGGGTTCAATCCCCAGGTAACAATATACAATACTGGGTGTGGAGACTCACGCCCAGCAGCAACCAGTACCACATACCACAGTGCCGGGCGTGGTGGTTCACACCTGTAATCCCAGCACTTGGGAGGCAGAGGCAGGAGGATTGCTGTGATGTGAGTTTGAGGCTGAGCTCAGGGCCAGCCTGAACTACAAAGTGAGACCCTGTGTCAAAAAAAACCCAAAACAAAACCTTGGGCTGGGGATATAGTTCAGTGGTTCTGGCGCCTGTCTTGCAAGCGCAAGGGCCAGGGTTCAATACCCAGTAACCACATAACAATACTGGGCGTGGAGACTCACCCCAGCAGCAACCAGTACCACATACCACAGTGCCGGGTGTGGTGGCTCACGCCTGTATCCCAGCACTCGGGAGGCAGAAGCAGGAGGATTGCTGTGATGTGAGTTTGAGGCTGAGCTCAGGGCCAGCCTGAACCACAAAGCCAGACCCTGTCTCAAAAAACCTTAAAAAAAAAAACCCAAAACCACAACAAAACCTAAGATCATCTTCCTAGAATAGGAATCTGATTATACAATCATCTTGGTTCCACTTTTCATGCTACAAGGCATAAGGATCTGACTACTAACCACTTTTCCAGACTCATCTCTGCCTACTCTTCCTCTTTGTTCTACATTTCAACCTCACTAGCATTATGGCTCCTCAAGCACATCCAGTTTCCATCTGCCATTCCACAATTCAGAATGTTCCTCTCTCTCAGTCCTCTTCTTCCTGATGGATCCTAACTTATTCTTCAGCTCTTTTTTGAAAGTCACCTAAAAGAAGTTTGTTTGATACCTCTGCTGGGTCAGTTCTTAGCTGCTTCTTGGCTTAGCTTGAAAACACAGATGTGACTATGAGCTTTTGATTATAACTGACCTCCTCTGCCTAACAGTAAATTAATTTGCCTTCATTCTCCTGCAATCACAGTCCCTGCCAAAATGCCCCAGTACCTTCAGAGTAAATGAGTGACAAAACTTACCTGAGCAACCTGGTCCAACTCCCGAAAAGGGCCTTGGGCCTGGAGTAGCATGTCCAGCGAGGGCTCCCCTGGCTCCTCCAGTGCTGGCCAGCCCACCTGCTGCAGCCACACTTCAATCTGAGGGACACAATGGGGAAATGGTGAGAAAAGCTTCTATGAGGCCACAGGAAGGGTCCACTTTGGACAAGCAGTTCCCACCTGGTGCAGTCTTCCTTCTTGGGCCTCCAGTGCCTGTAGCACTTCTAGTACTAGCACTCGCTGGTTGCTCTGTAGGGTTAGTTGGTGCAGCAGTCCATCCACACGGCCATAGAGCTCGTCAGCCTTGTCTACTGCTGGCCTGGTGCGAGGTAAACAGGGCCACTTACCTTGGTCCATTCTACCCTATCCTGGGATCCATAATCCTGGCTGGTTCTAATTCAACAGATTGAGTCCTTGGCACACACATGAACTAAGTTGAGCAACATCTGGGAATTAGGCTTGCATGTACCTGTAGTCCGGGCTTAGGGTAATCTCTCGGACCTCCTGCTTCAGCCATACCAGCTCCAAGCCCCCATGGCATTGTAGCCATGCCAGCTGTGGTGAGTCTAGCACCTGCTGCATCAAGACCTGTACCTGTTGTAGAAGCTGGCCAACTTCCTATGATTGTGGGCAAAAGAGAGTGGTGGACATGAGTGAGAGTCAAGGAATGTTCATGGAGGTAATGGGAGGGGACACTCACCCCAGACTCCACAGGCTGACGCACAACTTTCACACTCTCAATGGCCTCCTGAAGCAGGGTACAAACCACCTGGCAGTTCTGCAGAAGTGCTTCCAGACGCTGTAAACAGGGGTAGGTATAACCAGTCCCAGGCCTGCCAGGTCCCACAACACTGCAGTCAGCTTTGTCCTCAAGCTAGCCCAGGAGAGGCTCCTCTGCAGACCCAAGCTGCCTATATAATCTCCCACTCAGGCCCTGCTAGGGACACTGACCATCCGGAATTCCAGCCAGGCCTGGTGGCAATAAGGTAGGCATCCTCCTAGTGATGTGGGCAGACCTGCAGCGGGAATGTGGGTCAGCAGGCTCTGATGAGAGGACAGGTGTTCAAGCTGCAAGAGAAAAGGTGTTGTGACCCAGACCTGGGTAGAGAAGGATCCACCTCCCCTCCTAGCCAACTTGACATAATACCTGTAGCCCTGAAGGCACCTCATCTGGTATCTTTCCCACCAGTAGCACCTGGTGTACAGATCCTGGGACTGCTTCCTGTAAGAAAACAGAGCTCAACCCTGTCTCCACAAAAGCAGTGGAGGGGAGCTATGATCCTGTACTCACTTGTAGTTGGCTGAGCCCCCACAAGAGCGAAGACCTTGGGGAGCAAATGCGGGCATCAACTAGTATGGTCAGTCCCAGGGCTTGTATTTCATGCCTAAAGGGGTGAGCTTCAGATCAGTATGATTTCCAGGTCATGACATCTCTTGGCTCAGGCTTACTTCCCCAAGCTCCTCCTCCAAACCTGGTGATGCCTCGAAGGTAGAGCAGGAGCCAGGTGAGTTCATGGCTGCTGCACTTGGGGTGAAGCCAAGCAGGGTTGTGGGCACACAGAAGTAGCACTGCTCGGCCTTCTGTATCACGAGTCCCTGAGGGGAGGAGGCAGTGAACACCTGTCCATCTGGCCCACCCCATCTCCACGTTTTTTAGGGCCTCCCAACTACCTGGTAAAGAAGCCATGCCACTGGCCAGCAGCTCCCAGGGAAGGTCTTGGGCTAGGAGGCAGTCAGCAGGCTTAGGCAGACTGAGTTCACTGGCATCTTGGAAAGGGAAATGACAGGGGACTGCAATACCCAGAACCCTTCATGGACCGAGGCTTCAACTGAGCAAAGTCAGAGACCTCCCCATGTTGCAACACCTCCAGGTATCTCCATGCCCTTCCCTGAACCAACCTCCCTTACCTGCCTCCAGCAGCTTTGGTGAAGTCTCTGATAAAGGATTACCAGCATCCACAATCTTGTTGTCCAAACCCCCAGGGTCCAAGCCAGCCGGCAGTGCCTCACCTGGACTTGGGGATCCTACCAAGCCTTCTCCTGGGCTGGGGTGGGAGATCACAGGGCACAGGAGGAGGTTCACTCCCGAGGGGGCTAGCTTCTTTGGCTGGACTGAAGAGCCTCCTAAAGTGCTCCTCTGGCCATCCCCTGACCCATCTGAAGTCCTCATTTGTGGAGGTAACTGTACCTCCCTGGACAAAGGTCTCCCCTGTAATCTTGGGAGGCTAGGGTCCTTAACCTGGACCTGAGGAGCTGGTTCCTCCTCCCAGGCATCCCTGAAACTGCACACGGCAAACCTCCAGTCGGTGGCATGGCTCTGAGAGTCTGGGGGCTCATCCACAACCTCCTGGTTCCCTTCCATCACTGCCTGCGGAGGGCAGGCCTGCTCTGGGCACGTGCGAGAGGGGCTGGGGCTCTGAGTGAAGGGAGGCCCCAATTCAGTTCAGGAATTGTATTGAAGATAGTCGGGCAAGGCTCTGAGGGCAATACCAGGCTGGGTGCCAGGCCGCAGGAAGCGCTGAAGCTACCGCAGTTCAGCCCTAGGGAGAGGGAAGAACGTCAAGGGTCTCCCTTCCGCCCCAGTCCTCCGTGCACTCCCATGAGCCTTTGCCCAAGCGTCCCACCCTTAGACCGGCCTTGGGGCTGCGCAGGCCTGCTCGTGGGGCTGTCACGCGCTCGCGCTCGCGCTCACGCCGTGGGGAGGCCAGTCTCGGCACGGCGTCCGCCCCCGCCTTCCTCGCCTTCTGCTCACACTCACGCCCCTCAGACGCGACCTCTGAGACTGACTGATCCTCGACGGCGGCTGCAACGCTGCTGCCCGGCGTCCAGGTCGCCACCTCCTGGTGGCAGGAGGGAGGGCGCCGAGTACGTGGTACAGCGGCCCTAGAACCCCCTCAGGGGGCAGAAGGATAGAGCTGCAGCGCCGCCCCGCAAGTCCTGAAGGCAGACGGCTGGCCAGGCAGTCAAGACGGGGCCGAACCTGGTGGTCTGGCCTCCCCATCCGCAACGCCCGACGCCTCACATCCCCCCGGGCGTCTCAGTGCGCGGGGTTGAGGCTGCGCCAAACCTGGCGTCTTACTGCGCGGGGTCCAGACTGCGCCGAACGTCCGTTCAGGGCGCCGGAAGTGGTGCGACTAGGGTGAGTGAGCAGCAGGCCCCCCCCCGGGGGGGGGACTTGCGGGGACCTTTCTGTCGAGCTCCTACAGCAGGAGAATCTCTTGTTCCTCACAGCTCCTACAGAAGTCAGGTATGCGCCCAGGGTTCTGGGAAGCCCCTAGAAAAAGACTCGCTAAGCCCAGTACAGCTGCTGGGAGCCATTACGGAGTATCTTCGTGGAGGCTGGGAGTGAGGGCCCCGCCACTGCAGCCCCCATCTCCAAGTCCCCAAGCTCATGTAGCTAGAGACAAGCAGTACAGGCTGGGATGCGGCTCATTGATGGAGCTCTTGCCTAGTATGTGCAAAACCCCAAAGTTGATTCCCACCAGAACAAACAAACGAGGCAAGAGCTGGAGATTGTTACTGTGATCCCCTGACGATATGGGATCCCATGATTGGATAGACGGTGCTTTGGGGCTAGAAGGCTGAAGGAGCAGTGAGGCTCTGACTCTTCACTCCCTCGCATTCCCTGGCATCTCTCTTCCCCCCACCAGAAAAGTCCAGCGAAGGAAAATGGTGCTGAGGTTGGGGTCCTGGAAGCAGAGACTAGGCACAGTCTGGCTCCTCCACTCACCTGGTACAAGATCTGCAGAGACTCCTCTTCGTGCCACACCTTCTTCACCTATAAAACAAGAAAGTCACTGTTTTCTTCTGGAATGCTAGGAGGACTCGGGAAGACCCTATGTATCAAATGTCTGCCCAATGCTAGTAGCTCTGGAGCTGTATGTGTGTCCTGCCCTGGCCCCTCATTTTCATCCACAGAGGATTCTAACTGATTAAAATCATTTGAATAACTGTGAGATCACTTCCACCTCTGAGATTTAGAATCCCTTTGGGATATGTGGGCCTGGCCTGACCCTCCTCAGAATTTGTGGGGAAATTATGGGAAGGTTGGCTATGTTGCCAAAAAAAAAAAAAAAAGGCACCAAGCTCAACACTGGCAGAATGCCCAGGCCCTTGATCCCTCAGAGGAGGGGAAGACAGTGGAGGTAATTGCCTTCTCTGGCCCTATGGCAGGTGCCTCCATTAACTTGGACATCAGCAACAGCCACAGTGGAAATAACAATAATCCCTCACCCATCCAGGCACCTGGTGTACAGACTTCCAGATAATAGAGAAACAAGCAGTACAGCTGGCCTTCTTGCTGTCCTGCTGCAGTCCCAGCCCCAAGACAGACCTCTTTTTCCTCCCTCCTCTAGCCTCAGTGAGCATCAGATCCAATCTTGGCACCCTCCCTGCTCTGCCCCAGAGCCACCCCCACTGAGTCACTGCCTTCTGCTCCCTCCCTCCCCCTCTGTTGCCCACTTCTACCCCCCAGCCCCCAGGAGCTGTAAGAGCTGGGGGACCTGCTGGCAGACACATAACCTCACAGTGCCAGAGGCAAAGAAGAAGCTCAAACCAAGACCCTAGCTCACCCTGGCATAGAAGGCAGAGTCAGACAAGGCACAGACATACTGAGACAGAGGCAGAACTGGCCCCTGGTTTCCCTGCTCCATACAGAATGTGCATTGTAAGTAGACTGGTTGTATGTTGTCCGCTTCTGAACTTCGCACTGGGTCCGGCACAGAGCAGATGTGTAGAAGTGCCTGAAACTGGTCATAATCCTCCTACCCTCCCAAGGCTCCCCATATGTGAGTCACAGGGAAACCAGAGTCATAGTTAGGAGACAGATTCAGAGGCTTTTCCTGAAAGGTAGACGGAAAAGGCAGAGAATTGCAAAATGCACAGTCCCAGGATGGCAAAGTCACAGAAGCAGGGACAGACTGAGGCCTGGTGGAGAACACTGGGGGGCAGGGCCTGGAGCCAGTCTGGGTCGGCTGACCACAGCAGGCTCTGAGGGCTGAGCTTGCAAGGACTGAAGAGTGACTCATGGAGCCCATCTCTGTGGCTTCCCTGGCAGCAGAATGTCCTCACAGCAGCCTTTTCCACTGAGATCATAAAATGTAGATGTGCCTTCTGTCCCTTCCCCCTTGCCCAACCCTCATTCAGCCTCCCATTCCTTGTCAATAGGAATCAGTCCACAATAAAATGTGAGCTGGACATCAGTGAGCTTCATGATAAGAGACCCATGGTCATTTCCCTTTCTCCACTCCAAAGCTTGTGCCTCCTTCTTCAGTAATGCCCCAAATAGTGCAGGAAAAAGATACCCCAAACGTTCTAGATCTTTCTCACCTTTGGCCTTGGTATGGTATTCATGGTAATCCAGAGGCATCACAGCCTTTCTATTCAGCTCCCACGCTAGCCTGGGAAACAAATCTGACTGTAAGATTTGTGTCCTCTACCTGGAAAGATTTCACCCACCTTCCTTAATCAAAATCCTTTTTCCTTCAAGGCCTGGATACAGCACCACCTCCTTCTGGAAGCCCTCTCCAGCCATTCAGGTAGGGGAGACCAACCAGGCCCCTCCTTTCAGCTTAGGCAGTACTGAAGGTCAGAACTGTCGTCTTGTCCAGTGAGGTAGATTCCTGTGAACTTGCTCTTTTTTTCTTTTCTTTCTTTTTTTTTTTTGGGTGGGGCGGGGATCAAACTCAGGGCCTTGTGCTTGAGAGGCAGGTGCCAGCACCACTGAGCTAAATGCCCAGCCTTGTGAACAAGCTCTTGAGTTGCATAGCAGACACCTGCCTGCCTACCTAGCCACCCCATCCCGCTGTGGCTGCCTGCTTTCTGGGCCTCCACAGACCTGCCGAATCAAGCTTTAGGGTAGGCCCAGGAATCTGCATGTTTTACAAGCTTCCCAGTGATTCTGACATTAAAGCCTGAGGACAGCTGGCTGTTTCCCCCAGCACCAGCCTGTTTACAGCTCCCACCTGAAGTCAGACACACACACACACA
>PVIR01023544.1:0-26899 GCA_004026965.1 Petromus typicus | reverse complement strand
TAATGCTTATCTGGAATTTTAACTCAATTAATAATTGTTTTATATAGTTGAGTTCACTAGAATTTTGTGCATATGTCATCTCTTCCCCTTACATTGTTCCCTGTACAAGGATGTAGTGTCCTTCTTTGTGTCTCTTAATCAGTTTTGGTTTGAAATCTATTTTGTCTGCAAATAAGATAACCACTAGGTGTAGATGTTTATGTCACGGCCTTTTGGAGTTGTATGCCTCATTTATTTTTATGTCCAGTTCTTTTCCTTTTCCTGTGAAGTTTTCTACCATTATATCTGTGAACATTTTTTTTTTAAGTCTTTTCACACTGTCTCCTGCTTCCTTAGTGACTGCAATCAATCTGATGCTGTTCTTCTTTGAATTGTCTGGGAGCTGCTGGATTGATTTTTTGTGGTCCCTTGCCGTATTCCATAGATTGTTCCTTTCCTGTTCATTGACTATGATCCTGTCCTTTAGTTCTGAAATTCGGTCTTCAGCATCATTTGTCCTGCTTCTCAAACTTAGGTCTCATTTTTAATCACATGGAATTCTGCTTGAACCTGTTTAAAAGGTTCCATTGCTTTTCTCATCTCATATTCTATCATACCCCTGATGTCTTTAATCATATTTTTCACTGTGGACAGTATTTCTGTTTTCATCTCTGAGATCAGTTCTGATTTCCATTTTACTAGGTCAGCTCTTGTTACCGTCTCACAAAGTCCTTATGATCGAGCTTTAGTTTCCTCCATTTCCCTTTTCCCTGAATTCCCCTGTGGCAATATTTGTATCTAGGTTTCTGAATTTTTTTCTCATTTCTCTTCTGCTGGCCTGCACCAAAAGTCACGGCACAACCTCTGTAGCACTCACCACGCTGACTTTCCCACATGGAGTTGGGGATCTTGAAGGTTTGTCCCCAGTGGCAAGAAGGCTGCTGGCTGGCTCTGACATCACTGTATGACCTCCATGGGACTTACCCAGACTCACTCACAGGCAAATGGAGATCCTGATGGCTTCTGGTCTGGTCCTGATGACAGGGAGGCTGCTAGTTAGTGGGGGGAATAACTGCAAGACCTCTGTAGTGCTTACCCAGTCTTGGCTATCGTGACCTGAAAGTCCGGGGATTGCCTTTATGGCTAAGAGGCCTGTGGCGTGCAGTGGGAGGCACCACAACCACTTTGTGGTGCTTACCTGGACTCACTTGCTGTGGAATGGAAGTCCAGCAGATCTGTGGGTGGGCCTCAATGACAGAGATCCTCCTGCCCCTCTGAAGTCTTTTTTTATTTCTGTTGCCTGGCTTTAATTCTAAGGCATACTTCACTAAATAGATGTAATAGTCAATGAATTTTAAATTATGGACTGTTAGGTTAGAAAAATTCTTAGATTACATCTAATCAGATTTTCACAGTACACACATGAGAACCATCAGGAAGTTGATGTTACTTGTAACTCTCAATTCAGAAATCTTTCTCCTTATTCTGTTTCATCTTCTTGGTCTCTATCTCTCTCTCTGTCCCTCTGTCCCTCTGTCTTTTTTTTCTTCTTTTTGTAGTGCTGGGGATTGAACACAGTGTTTTGTGAATGTTAGACAAGCAGTTTACCCCTGAGCTAGTTAGAGAAACTGTAGGGATATGAGTGTTGGCAATAAATACAAATGCAACCCTGGGAGTTTTATTTTTTAAACAATCCTATTTGTCAATACAAGAGTAACAAGGTGAAATTTAGTGTTTTGATTTTTTTTTTTTCCTTTTCCATCCTTCTTACAGGATCAGATGACAACAATCTGAATTCCATCTTTTATGAACATTTAACCAGATCTCTACAACACAGCCTCTGTGGTGATTTGCTGCTGGGACGGTGGGGAAACTACAGTACCGGGGACTGTTTCATCCTTGCCTCTGACTATCTCAATGCGTTAGTGCACCTTATAGAGATAGGCAATGGTCTGGTCACTTTCCAGCTGCGGGGACTTGAATTCAGGGGTAAGATGTTCATTCAACTTTTATTTTTATAAAATGTACTCCTTCGAAAATCAGAATCATAAAATTGAATTTTTGAGCTTGTAGGGTTAAAAAGTTGTTAAAGAGTAATCATTAAGACTTTCCCCCCCAAAAAAACTTCATATTCACAGAAGAATCATTTATGGAGTATAGTGCTATGTGCATTAGTACACAATTAACTTATTTGCCTGAAGATACTGAACTCCTGTGGTTTTTGTTTGATCTCTTGCCAGGCTCTTTTGTGACCAGGTGTACATCTTGGCTCAGAGCATAGAGGTATAGCATGTAGAGATTTTGTGTGGGGTGGAGTAACTAGCTGAGTTATGTTCCTAAAGATACTGTGCCATTGTTCTCAGCAATTTTTTTTTTTTTTTTTTTTTGAGACAGGGTCTCGCTTTGTAGTTCAGGCAGGCCCTGAGCTCAGCCTCAAACTCACATGACAGCAATCCTCCTGCCTCTGCCTCCCGAGTGCTGGGATTACAGGCGTGAGCCACTACGCCCGGCACTGTGGTATGTGGTACTACTGGTTGCTGCTGGGCGTGAGTCTCCACACCTAGTACTGTATATGGTTACTGGGGAATCGAACCCGAGCCCTTGGCACTTGCAAGACAGGCGCTGGAACCACGGAGCTAAATCCCCGGCCCCTGTTCTCAGCAATTTTTAAAACTGAAATGAAATTCATATAGCCTAAAATTTACCTAAAATAAAGAAATCACTGGCATTTACTACATTAACAGTACAGTGAGGCGACTACTTCTAATTCTGAAGTTTTTCTTTCCTCCACAATAAAACCTAGTAGCCATTTAAGAAGGTAGACCTCATTCCACTTCTCACCAGTCTTCCACTGACGAGGGCATTTCTACACAGAAAATGATAGATTCAGGTATTCCCATAAATTAATAGCCTGTAAGTCCAAGCAGTCACGTATGTTATCAGAATTTCAAGTCGTTTTACTTTCTGATGTAAGGAACATTTGGGTTTAAGATCTTTCTTTTGCTCGTCCTTAGCTCAGTGAGTAGCCCAAGCAAGCCTTGAACTCACAGCAGTCCTCCTGCCTCTGTCTCTACCTCCTGAGCCACCACGCCTGGCATTGTGGTTTGTGTTACTGATTGCTGCTGGGCGCAAGTCACCACACCTGGTATTATGCTGTGTGGTTACCAGGGATCAAACTCTGCGCCTTGAGTTCACAAGGCAGGTGGAAGAACCACTGAGCTAAATCCTGTTTAAATCCCTGTTTTCATTTTTCTTTTTCATTTTAACAAATGTACATGGAGAAACTGGTTTAATATTTGTATTTGATCTTCTTTACCATCTTCAGTACTGACGATCAAACACAAGGTCTTTACACTTGCTAAGCAAGCTCTTTAGCCCTCAGCTGCATCCCCTGCCAGAGCTAATTAAAAAACTCCATGGCACTAAAATTGAAATGAAGAAAAGTACTAGTGAAATTGTGAGTTTGTGTATATGATTTATAAATGTTTGCAATACATAGTCAATACATTCGTCATGGGGACATTGGTGCATATCGCATGTTATTCCTTTTTACTTCTTTCCTATCCTTTCTCTTCCTTCTCCTGCGATCATCACGAAGTCACTTTTCCATCTTCACAAAGTCTGCTTTTTCTGTTCCTGTTGTTTCTTTAAATAATTCTTTAAAAATACAGAAACATTCTTAGCTTGGATTGACCCAGAACTGAAGGTTGCCAACCTTCTCTTAACAGTTTAGGTCCTTAAGAGAAGAGTATATGTCCCTAAAGGGTAGGAGTCACATTTGTTTTACTACTTTTTTGTATCAGCTCCTGTGTCATCCAGCAGTTAGTGTATGATATTTTGTTACTTTTATAGAATGATTAAATAATGTAAGCCTTTTTGCCTTCTTTATCCCAACACTCTGATTAGATATCATTACATTATTGCTCAAATGTCACTGTGGGGCTGGCAAAGTAGCTCATGGCCCTGCACCTACCTCACAAGCACCAGGTCCTGAGTTTGATCCCTGGTTCCACATACACAATAAAATAAATGATATGTTCTTTATTTTTCTCACCTTTTCCTGTAGGTCTTGGTTAAACTTGTTCATACTTTTTGTTTCCATTCCTGTTGTATCATATTATCAAGATTCTTTTTCCATGTAAATTTTATGCGAAAATAATGTGTTATCACCATTTTATAGCTTCTACCAAGCTTTTTGTTAGCTTCTCCCAAGAACATTTTCCACCTTAGAATTTAAATGTCAAAAAATTTTTATGTTGCTCGAGTGCTTTTTACTCTTTAATCAAATTAGTTTTTGTTTGTTTGTTTGTTTGTTTGTTTTGAGACAGGGTCTTTAATAGGCTGGCCCTGAGCTCAGCCTCAAACTCACATCACAGCAATCCTCATGCCTCTGCCTCCCAAGTGCTGGGATTACAGGCGTGAGCCACCACACCTGGCATTGTGATGTGTGGTACTGATTGCAGCTGGGCGTGAGTCTCCACACCCAGCATGGTATATGGTTACCTGGGAATCGAACCCAGGCCCTTGCGCTTGCAAGACAGGCGCCAGAACCACTGAGCTAAATCCCCAGCCCAAATTAGTTTTTTTAAGTCTAGTCTGAGTGTGACTTGTTTTTATTAATGACATGTACGACTGGATGTGAATCTAGCTAATCAAGGAAAAAATGACAATAGTTGCTCATAGAGACTGTAGAATCACTTTGCAAGTATCAAAATTCTTTTCTCAATTATTAATATTAATTCTCTTACTAGTGTCTTCATTTTCTAAGGAAAATATACCACTAGGATATATTGGAATTGTAAGTAGTCTTAGGAGAGTTGGTTTGGTAGAGTAAAAATATACCCCCCTTTAATTCAATTGCTCTACGCTCTGGATTCTGCTGCTCTAAACAAAGACCTTTACAGGGTCATTGGTAGAACTTCCAAACTTCCTGTCACTGTATCCACTTTGTACCTACCACCAGCAAAGTGATCTGTGTGATATGTAGTCACCAGTATTCTCATTGTTATTTCCTCATTAAAAAACCTTTGAGCAGCTTCCCAGAAAAGATAGCAGAATAAACAAAATACATAAAACCAAAGGGATCGCCTTGACTTAGTGCCATAGTTAATACAACCACCACACAGGTTCAGGATACTTCTCCTAGAGACTGGATCATTGTGTGCTCTGACCTGTGCTGACAATAGATAAAGGAAGAAAACTCAAGGCTCTTTACAAATTAATGTCATACCCATATGAAATTATGACTAAGCTACCATAAAAAACTAGTTGAATTTTACTTATGACTGTACATGCAAAATTCTTCAACTGTAGAATAAGCAGAATGTAGCAATGCTTTTTTTTTTTTTTTTTTTAGGTTTTTGGAGACAGGGTCTTGCGTTGTGGTTCAGGCTGGCCCTGAGCTCAGCCTCCAACTCACATCACAATCCTCCTGTCTCTACCTCCCGAGTGCTGGGATTATAGGCGTGAGCCACCACGCCCGGCACTGTGGTATGTGGTACTGGTTGCTGTTGGGTGTGGGTCTCCACACCCAGTATTGTTATGTGGTTACCTGGAAATCGAACCCGGGTCCTTGCGCTTGCGAGACAGGCGCCGGAACCACTGAGCTAACTCCCCGGCCCTAGCAATGCTTTTTTTTAAGTATCTTGCACAAATTTAGGTATTTTTAATTTTTGAATTCAAGTATTAGAAAGCAACAGTAGAATTCTTTCTATTTTATAGGTCAAAGGGGAAAATATGATTTTCTCAAAGGATACCAGAAAACATTTAATTTTTATTTTCATTATTATTTAAAACATAATTTTATAAAATTGCAAACATTATGTTGAGAACTCTGCAGTTGTATGTGTATCTATTGTGAGTATTATGTACTATAATAGTTAACCATTGCATGTGTTCTTGTGATTGGGTGGTTCAAGATAAGGATTTTTCTTATTACACTAAGTAATGTGATTTTAGAAATGTTAACCAATGTATTTAAACAAGAAAAGGAAATAACAAAATTGTTGAGTTCTAGGTTACTAAACAATATACTGTAGCTTCTTAGCTTTGCCAGCATAACCTCTTTAGCTTTGTCTTTCTTTGTAACACCACTACCATTTATTTCTCTCAAAGCAAAAGTTTTTAAATGTGCATGGTATACATATTCCCTTAATGGAAAATAATCGTACACGAGGAAGGTATATAACCTAAATATGTGCCTATATATAATTACTTTATAACTTTTACATAATGTAGGAAGTTTACAAATTAAATGACAGAAAATCCACAGAACAAAAGAAAAATTTAACATGACTGGACAAGTTATTTTGCCAGCAGTTGATTGCTTTGCTTCTAATTCTACATTTAGTCTATTTTTGTGTTACTTCAGTAATACTAATGCAAAGAGTGCCTATTCAGGCTGGGGAGTTAGCTCAGTGGTTCTAGCGCCTGTCTTGCAAGTGCAAGGGCCCGGGTTCAATTCCCTGGTAACCATATACAATACTGGGTGTGGAGACTCACGCCCAGCAGCAATTAGTACCACATACCACAGTGCTGGCATGGTGGTTCATGCTTGTAACCCCAGCACTCAGGAGGCAGAGGCAGGAGGATTGCTGTGATGTGAGTTTGAGGCTGAGCTCAGGGCCAGCCTGAACCACAAAAAGCGAGACCCTGTCTCAAAAAAAAAAGGAGTGCCTATTCAGTAAATACCTTTACAAAAGAGTATAACATCAAAGATTTGTTTGCTAGTGCAGAATAATGAGATCTAATACCTAATTAAAATTATATCAGCAGGTAAATCTCCCATGACAGTAACGTCATACCAACCATTGTTAGAATGGAAAGTGTAAATTTTGTAATTACATATTTAATATTAAGCTAGAATGAACTCTTATAAGTTATATTACCAAATAAATCAGATGTACACAGTGTTTTTACTGGAAGCAGGGACATGATACTGGTACTGGAGCTCTTTTTTTTGAGACAGGGTCTCACGTTATAGTTTAGGCTGGCCCCGAGCTCAGCCTTGAACACACAGCAATCCTCCTGCCTCTGCCCCCCCAAGTGCTGGGATTACAGGCATGAGTTACCATGCCGGGCACCGTGGTATGTGGTACTGATTGCTGCTGGGTGTCAGTCTCCACACCTGGTATTGTTATATATGGTTTCTGGGATCAAACCTGGGCCCTTGGACTTGCAAGGCAGGCGCTAGAACCACTAAGTTAAATCCCCGGCCCTGGAGTTCCTATTCTGAGTTCTACATATATGTAGCTATGTCTGTGATGTGTCTGTGATAATTTAGCTCTCATTCCACTGTCCTTTTTTGAAGTATATGTTCAGGAGATGGACCCTTCTCATTTAGCCTTCATTTATATGAATACATTTGTAAACCCATTTGAAAATCTAAGAGTCAATGTGGTTTCTCTTACATGAGAAATCCAGAGTAAAATAGAGCTCTTATATGAGGAAGTCAGAGCAAAATAAATTTCCTATATGAGAAATCTAGAGTAAAATTCAGTAAAGAGCAAAATAAAAGATATATGATAGAAAATAGGAAGATAGATCTTTGTCAAAGAGGAAAGGGACCAAGAGATGGGGCAGGAGAGGGAAGGGAAGAATAAAGGATAAATAAATGTATTATATACATGTACCAACTTCACTCAAAGGATAACATTACTGTAAACATATACAAAAGAAACACGATTAAAAAAGGGACTTGAGATGTTTATGAACCAGCTTCTCATAAGGATTCTAAACTTTATATACCACACATATGTACTAATAACCATAATAAAATTTTACAAAGTAACTTTATGAATTCTAAGAACTTTAATGTACTAATATACATTGTAATTCTGCAGAGGTTGAACTTTTAATCTACCCAGTTTCTGGAGTTTGCTACCATTTCTTTGTGTACATTCTAAGGCAAATAAGTCACATCTTTTTAATTGCTGTAAAATGTACCTATTTTTTAATCTAAGTATCTGTCCTTGAGGCACTGATTTTTTCCCACTTTCTGTTTTTTCCACTCAGTAATGTCTCTTTCTCTCTTTTTATAAGGTACTTACTGTCAGCAACGGGAAGTGGAGGCCATTACTGAAGGTGTAGAAGAAGATGAAGGGTTTTGTTGTTGTGAACCTGGCCATATTCCTCATGTGCTTTCATTTAATGCTGCCTTTGGCCAACGTTGGCTAGCTTGGGAAGTAATAGTTACCAAGTATATTCTGGAAGGTTATAGCATCACTGATAATAGTGCTGCTTCTATGCTGCAGGTCTTTGATCTTCGGAAAGTACTCACCACTTACTATGTCAAGGTAAGAGGGTGTGTCTACAAAAGACACACACACTCTCTTAAACATATTCTTTGCATCTAAGTGGTGATTCAAATTCTCCAACATTGGGCTGGGAATTTAGCTCCACAACACTGTGCCTGCCTTGTAAGCACAAGGTCCTGAGTTCAATCCCTAGTACCACAAAAAAAAAAAAAGAAAAAAAATATTACAGCATCTTATTTTGAGAGAGACAGAGACAGAGAGAGGAGATTTTAAAAGAAAGAAAAAAGGATTGATTCTCCAGCATGCAGAAAAGTCAGCAAAAATATACCTATGAAAGTTTTGCTGTTTCTTTAATGGAACTTGTTCCATTTGTACATTAATAATAATAGCTAGCCTTTGTCATTTTATGTTTTGGGAACTGTGCCAAAAAATATTCATGCATATGATACATAATACTTACGTGTATCTTAATAAGGAAGTATTACTTCCTTGTTTAACAAATACACAACTTTAGTATTGCAAGTTTATTTTCCAGAGAACTTCTAAATAATGAGTGGAGTCTGGAATTTAAAAATGAGGTGTGTCTAAATCCATGCTGTCAACTGTTGATTTGTTCTGCTGTAAACAAACTGAATCAGAGTATTGTAGAAGTCAAAATCACCCTCATTTCTTTTTTTATTTTTTTTTGAGACAAGGTCTCCCTTTGTAGTTCAGGCTGGCCCTGAGCTCAGCCTCTAACTCACATCACAGCAATCCTCCTGCCTCTGCCTCCCGAGTGCTGGGATTACAGGCGTGAGCCACCACGCCCGGCACTGTGGTGTGTGGTACTGATCGCTGCTGGGCGTGAGTCTCCACACCCAGTATTGTATATGGTTGCTGGGGAACTGAACCCGGGCCCTTGCACTTGCAAGACATGCACCAGAACCACTGAGCTAAATTCCCGGCCCTCACCCTCATTTCTTATACCAGCTGCAATTGTAGGATCCCCATGGCCACCCATAGTCACAGAAATTTGTTAGAAGGACTCAAAACTGAGAAGAAACATTTTACTCACATTATATCCCTATTATTATAGTGGAAGGAAACGGATTAAACTCAGCCAAGAACAGTGTCCTGAGACATCATGGTAAGGAGCTGGCAGATACCCTCTGCTAGTGAAATTATACAGATTTTTATTTCTCCCAGCACCAAGGTATGGCAATATTCACAGAGTATTGCCAAACTAAGAAGCTGTCTTGAGCTTGGTGTCCTGCATCCTTATTGGAGTGCAGTCACATAGGCCTGGTTGGCCATCCATATGGGTGACCTAAGTCTCTTGGACTTCTGAAGGTCAGGTTGACAGCCTGGGACTATAGATCCTCAGCTGCATAAAGATTGTCTTATCAAGCAGGACATTTCAAAGACTTAGAGATTACTTTCCAAGACCCAGTAGCAAAGACTGGACTTCCCATTGGGCAGGATTAATATTTTACTGTACAAAATATTCCATTTTTTGCTCATGGTCTTATGAAAATGCAGGACAATAGCAATTTCGAGGACTTCAAGGCAGAGCCAGTATTTAGAAGAGAAAATGTGTGTTAAGCTTTAATGACTCATATCTGAAGTTTCCGTATTTTAAGATGTTACTTGTAAGTATCACATTATTTGACCTTTCCCTTCAGAGTTTGGTTAAAACCAACCATAGGAAACTGGTGAGATTGATTTTACATTTCTTTTTACCTCTGTGTGTATGTGGCATTTGCTTTGTATAGTTCTAAGTACACACATATGCACACATACATACACATACATTTCATTGCTTTATGATCACCTGTATTTCTGTAATTTGACATAGGTATACCAGATGGTTTTAATAACTTGCTATAAATTTTTTTTCAAAATAATTCAGCACAGTAAATTTTTCCTTTTCTTATAGTATCCTAAATTCAGAAGTGATAGACTACAAGTTGTCTTGCTAAATTTATGCCTGTGATTTTAAAGTATTAAATGCTTTTTCATCCATAAATAGCTAAAGTGTATTATAAAATTCTTACAGAGAACTGAGCTGGGATAAAATATTTTTGAGCTATATTATCTACAAAAAACAGTTGGGATTTGTTTTCCTGAGGAGTTGGGGTTAATTTGAATTGTGTTTTAACCTGAATTCTTTTCCATATTAGGGTATCATTTATTATGTTACAACCTCCTCTAAGCTAGAGGAGTGGCTAGCCAATGAAACCATGCAGGAAGGACTTCGTCTGTGTGCAGATCGAAATTATGTTGATGTAGACCCAACATTTAATCCAAACATTGATGAAGACTATGATCATCGACTGGCAGGGATATCCAGGGAGAGTTTCTGTGTGATTTATCTCAATTGGATAGAGTACTGCTCTTCCCGGAGAGCAAAGGTAGGACTGGTTTATTTCGTTTGCAACTCTTTGAAAACCAGATATTTCCAAAGCTGGAAAGAATATCCCTGCTACTTACTATAAGGTCAGTTTTTCCTGAGCTGTTTCTTTCTGATTGTGTGCAGATTAGAGAACCTGTCAGAGTCATTGTAACTGAGCCAGACCAACTGCTAAAACAGATTGAGGAAAGTGGCCCCCTTTGGTTCTTTTTTTTTGAGACAGGGTCTCACTTTTTGTGGTTCAGGCTGGCCCTGAGCTCAGCCTCAAACTCACATCACAGCAATCCTTCTGCCTCTGCCTCCCCAGTGCTGGGATTACAGGCATGAGCCACCACGCCCAGCACTGTGGTATGTGGTACTGGTTGCTGCTGAGCGTGAGTCTCCACGCCCAGTATTGTTATGTGGTTACTGGGGATAGAACCCAGGCCCTTACGCTTGCAAGACAGGCTCCGAAACCACTGAGCTATATCCCCGGCCCCCCCTTTGGTTCTTGTGGAATGCTCTGATCTCACTGTCCAAGCAGCACTCTTCTTTCCTATGCATGAATATGCAAACACACAGATTCAAGTAACATGCATTACACTGTAAGATCTAGTTCTTCTTAAGGGCTGTCCACCAAGCTAAAGAATGATTGAGGATCTTTGCCCCAAATACGAAGTCTAGACCGGTGCTGTCTATTAGGACTTTTGTGATGAAGGAAGTATCCTGGGCTGTGTAATATCACATATGGCTTTAAGCACTTGAAATGTGGCCAAGTACATCTAAAGAAATGAACTTTAAATTTTCTTAATTTCAGTTTATCTAAATGCATTAACTGCTGTGGCTGGTGGGTACTATATTTATGTAATGGATATCTAGGGTGTGCGTCTTCAAATATTAGTGTGGCTAAAAGATGACTTTGAAACTTATAAAGATGAAGATTCTCAGGCCTTACCTGAGAAATTCCAATTCAGTAAGTCTAGCCTAGGGATGTAAAGTAGGAGTCATCCTGGGTGATTTTAATTCAAGTGTAACTCCATCCATACATTAGGACAACTTATCCTAAAGTAAGAGGAGTTACAGACTTTAGCACCTATTTCTTCCTCCTAGGTCTGATGACTCTCTTGGCATTGCCATGACCTTGCTCAGACTTCATGTAACATAACCACAGTACCGAGGTCTGTGACTAGAGCTGCGTCTTACCACCAAGATTGCTTTTCAACCAGTAGGCTTGGGTGTTTGAATCCGCAGCATCCTGTTTCCTTGACGCCAGGTAGCATAGTAGGCACCTTAACAAGCAGTGCTTTGTCTTGGTTTGGGATGTACATGCTGGTCATCTTCAGAGTCAACATCTGAGTGGGTTCTTACTTCCATGTATTTTAAGGCACGTTGTCATACCAACATCTTTTATCTTTACTTCATCTAAGAATGGGAGGGAGAACCCTTATATGGCTTTTAAGCTTTTATACTGAATGTGTTAAAATACATTGATCAGGATAACATTTTTATAGAAGTAATAATAAGTGTAGTAAAATAACCTAAGAGGCTCCAAGAAGATTGACAGATAACATCTGGTTGTAGAAAACCTCAAAGTTTAACTTTTTTCAAATGAATAAAAGGTAGTTTTATTTTTTTTGAAAGGAAATACACCTGAAATGCTTTGCACACTATTCTCAAATCCTTGCACTCTTTGAGGTGGGGCTTTGAAGAGCAGTCATATTATTCTGATAACCTTTCTCTGGCTTAGGTGATACTGGAGCTCAGTACTCACTCAGGAACAGGGCTTCATCTACTGAAACTAAAGGTCCCTTCTCATAGAGATTATTGCGGAGGTCATGGCCATAGTCAAAGAAGCCCTCCTGGTTACTGACATAGCCAGTATTTAAAAAATTTACCTACAAACGTAAATATCCCCATTCTCTTCAGAGAGCTTCTCACCAGGTCAGCCTCATGGATCTACTCATTATAATCCCTTAAGCAGAAAACTGTTAGTAGCATTAGATTTTCTGCTTTAGATTTTCCTGTAGCATTCGTTTGAACAAAATTACCCCACCACCTTGCAGTAGCGTGTTCTGTTCTCTAAATCACTGTTTCCAGAATGGCCTCTTCCTGAGAATGTTTTGTGAGCCATGGAGATTTGCTGGCTCTAATCTCTAGGACCCTCACCAGAATATTAAGAAACAGCCTCGTACTCTTTTTTCAACAGCTTTCTTCTCAAGCAGTGTCCTTTATTGCACAGAAATTTAAAAAATCATCCTTTTTTTCTCTTAAGTATATACTGAGTTCTTTATTTTCCTTCTGATTTGGTTAAATATCTTATTTGATTAAATATTTCTTAAATACATACACATTTTTTCTGATGGCTAGTTGTTTGTTTGTTTGTTTTTAAAGCCACTGGATGTGGACAAAGATTCATCCCTGGTGACTCTGTGTTACGGACTCTGCGTTCTGGGACGGAGAGCTTTGGGAACTGCATCCCACCACATGTCCAGGTAAACAAGCATTTCTGTTTTTAGAGAGTAAAGAAAACTATATGAACTAAGTCTGAAATGTATTTTAATGAAAGCTTTATTTTATGCTACCTTATTGCCAGCATCTTGTCTCCTTTGATCTTATGTTTCTGAGGATCTTATTTGCTGAACACTGTTGTACTAGTTGGTTAACAACCAGCTTTTAAAATTCGTGTGTGTGAACAGTTGTTGGTAATGGAAATGCATATGTAAGACATTTTAAAATATCACCTTATGAGTTTGATCAATTTCCCATCTGTAATATATATTTTTCCTAACATACTCACCTGCTTTTATTTTTTTTATATTTTATTGTGTTCTTTGTCCAGAGTGTTCATATTTTTATGTAGTTATGTAACAGATTTGAGGACTCTAAATACAAAGTGAATTTCCTCACATAAATATCCAGCTGAGTTAGAAATGAGAAATTCGTGTCTTTAATTCCTCCTGTAACCACTTGTTTTACATTAGACACCTTAATTTATTTTAATTTACAAGCTCTTTATCTATTTAGCAGTGGTTCACAAAGAAAGTCTCAGGTCAAACAGAGCCCCTTATGATTCTGATTTATGAATTCTGACTCTAGTTTCTGGAAGCTCTATTTTCAGGACACTCCCACATTATTCTTATACACAGCCAGATATAAGAATCAATGTCATGGACATCTTGCCAAAATATGTGAACTTTTATTTCCCGTTTTAACAGTAATTTAGAATCATTCCTCTATGGATTGCATGCCCTATTTAAAGGAGATTTCCGTATTTCTTCAATCCGAGATGAGTGGATCTTTGCCGACATGGAATTGCTAAGAAAAGTAGTAGTCCCTGGAATTCGTATGTCCATTAAACTTCATCAGGTAAGATGAGTTGTGGTTTCTTTTTTATTTTTACTTTTTAATTAATTAGTAGAGTGCACCTGGTACTTCTTATTTGACTTCTGCTTCCAAACATTTTGAGAAATGTTTTCATGTGAAACACAGAAAATTATAATTCATGGAAAGATAGTAAATCTTAAAAGCCAGAACTTGTGTTTTAAAATAGTAAATTTGATTATTAATATTAGAGAGTAACCAACCTGGCTGGATATGAATGAACATGGAGAAAGATCTTAAGTAGTTATATGCTGAAGATAAAACTCTTTGACCCCTGTAGTACTGAACTTGACTTTGTGTGATCATAATTCATGCCTCTTCCTCCCTGAGTAAATGCCTCTGAACACCATGTGCAGAGCAGTTAACACCTGAGAAGCGATATAAGTGCTGCTGGACTAAGCTGTGCATTTTGTTTACTGTGTCACGTAGAATAATAGGACAGGTGTAGCTTTAAATAATTCTACTAAGGTAAAATAATTAAAATCAGAGCCACAGTATATTTCCAAAAACCCTAGGTCATTTCAAGACTACATTGTGATCCAGGCATGATGGTATTTCAGCACTGAGGAGACTGATGCAGGAAAACTACAGCAAGTTAAAGGCCAGCCTGGGCTCCATAGTAGGATTCAGTCTCAAAAGAGAAAAGAAAAAAAGAATATGTTATGAAATTAAATACTGACACTTGAGATCCTCTGATCATTATACTTGACTCCAACTATCAGATTCTGTGGTGGGGGTCAGTTGGTAAATGGATTTGCTTTGCCAGATCTGATTGGGTCTTTTCTCACAAAACAAAAGGTAAATTACTTTTGAAGTGACTTTACTACAATCTAAAGTATGAGAATTATGCTAACATCTCATATTCTTAAGAAGCATTACTAGTAAGTGATAGGTAATTTGAAAATCTCTGAAAAATGGAATGTTATTTTGAACAATGGGGAAAATATTCATTTGAGGTCAAACAGAATTGTCCTTGTTCTTACTAACTGCAAAGTTTTAAGACAAAATTCAGAACATTTAAAAGAAAAAGATAATGACTTCAGATTAAAATTTTTTGAACTTCAGAATTTTTCACGTTTTAAACCTTATGAAAGGAAATATTGAAAAGATTAAATGTTCTCTAACATGCCTAATCATTTCCAGAGTAGTGTCCATTTTATTAATAATATGATTATTGCTAGAATCTGGACTTCCATTTTTCATTCAAATGATTGCTAATACTTTTGTACAAAAATCTTATTCCTTCCCTACTGGCAGTGTTTGGCATAAGAAAGCATATCATATGACATTAGATAATCTGCTAGTACAGGGAGGTACAAATTCAGGGCTAACCGAAAGATCAGGAGAGCTGTTTTGCAATGTTCAGGAATCAGTAATTCCCTTAAATCCCTTCCATGTTGTGAATGTCGTGCTAGACTGGGTCCTACAAAAGCAAATTCAAGGTCCAGCATTCTCTTGCAAGACATTAAGTGAGTGGAGTACAAGGAAGAATTTTGTAAACAAGTGTTAGAAGCAGTGTTGAAGTCCTGGCCCTACCACATACAGACTTTGTAAGCCTAGGAAGCCAGTCAGCTCCTTTGAGCTTCAATTTTGAGATAATGTAAAATATAGGTTTTATCTTGACCTCCCCGACAAAGTTCTTGTCCAAAGAAAATGAATTAAGGGCCGGGGAGTTAGCTCAGTGGTTCCGGCGCCTGTCTTGCAAGTGCAAGGGCCTGGGTTTGATTCCCTGGTAACCATATAACAATACTGAGCGTGGAGACTCACACCCAGCAGCAACTGGTACCACATACCACAGTGCCGGGCGTGGTGGCTCACACCTGTAATCCCAGCACTCAGGAGGCAGAGGCAGGAGGATTGCTGTGATGTGAGTTTGAGGCTGAGCTCAGGGCCAGCCTGAACCACAAAGTGAGACCCTGTCTCAAAAACCCTAAAAGAAAATGAATTGATAAAGTGGTAACATCTTTACATTATAAAGCATCATTCACACATACAGCATTATTTTTGTATATCCTATTTTTCTAAACTGAGGGACTCCATTCTAGGGGGAATTGCCTTCTTATTCCTTTGGGGGTGTGCAGTACAATCACTGAACTAGATTGCAAATGGGTGACTTTACTTGGATATAGAAATATATCAGCCTCAGCTGTATATATGAAGGCAGCCAATATTTGTGCCGTATTTTCAGTGTTTGTACTTATTTCTTTTCATACCATTTTAGAAATTCAGATTTGTATTATTATTTTCTTATATATTGTCTATAGCTTGCAGTTCTATAAAGAAAAATATATTTCATGTACTATTGTTTTCATCCATGCTACCTGCAGCAGAATCATACTTGTGGTAGTTACTAAGTATTTATCAAATGAATGAGTAGTTATTAAGACTGAGGCTCTTCAGGGAAACTGAATAGATTCTCTAGAATTGAACACTTAGTCTGTGTCCTGAGGTTAGAGCGTTGAGTCATATCTTAACTAGAGACTAGGGGAACAGTTGGTCTATTACAACTACTCCAGGGAAATTCACTTTCCAGGTCCCTTTCCTGTCCTTCTTCTGTCTCTCTTATTCCTTTCAACTTTTCCTACTCATTGGAAAAAACAAAACAAAAAAAGCTACTTCACAGATGGCTTATGTGAAAAGTGCCTTGAAAAAATACCTTTGTAAGTCTTCTTTAACTGGTAACAATGAAATAAGTCTGATTGAAAACAAAATGACTAAACAGAGGAGAAATCAACTTGAAAGAGAAAAGACAATACATAAAAATTAGAAAGGATATATGTTTACAGTTTTAGAAGGTTGGACTGAAGAATTCACAAAAGTAGTATAACAGTAATGAGCTACTTCCTAACTTAGTTGTAACTAAGAATCTATAATTTTATTTTTGTTTGTTTGTTTTTTTTAAAGTTTTTTGAGACAGGGTCTCGCTTTGTAGTTCAGACTGGCCCTGAGCTCACATCACAGCAATCCTCCTGCCTCTGCCTCCCGAGTGCTGGGATTACAGGTGTGAGCCACCACGCCCAGCCTGGCACTGTGGTATGTGGTACTAGCTGCTGCTGGCGTGAGTCTCCACGTCCAGTATTGTATGTGGTTACCGGGGGTTGAATCCGGGTCCTTGCACTTGGAAGACAGACTCTGGAACCACTGAGCTAAATCCCTAGCCCCCAGAATCTGTAATTTTATTCCTGATAATATTAACTTGTTGACAAGGAAATATTTACATTAAAACAGTTTTTGGAAGAATTCTTACTTAGAGTTATCCTCTTGGAAGTCATTTTTTTCTCTTCCATAATTATATATATGTTTAATACTTCTGTGTTTAGGATCATTTCACTTCCCCAGATGAGTATGACGACCCCACTGTGCTGTACGAAGCCATCATGTCTCATGAAAAGAATCTTGTGATAGCCCACGAAGGGGACCCCGCGTGGCGCAGTGCAGTCCTTGCCAACTCTCCCTCCTTGCTTGCCCTGCGGCACGTGATGGACGATGGCACCAATGAATATAAAATCATCATGCTCAATAGACGGTACCTGAGTTTCAGGGTCATTAAAGTAAGCTTTTAGTTATTTATTTGTGTCTAAAAAAATGGAAATTGGATAACTTGATTCAGAGTTTTTTATAGAGATTGAAACTTTTTACAATCAATGAAACATGACTATCGTACTTTAGTATCTATTGTTTGTGAGTACTTAATTTACTTAAAATGCCAGTGCTTCACTCTGTTTTCTGACATTCTCTCAGGTGCTGTAATGCCTTAAAAGTTTTTCTTACTTCAGTGTTGGCACCCCTTACTCATTATATGTCAGGTTTTTCATCTAGTATCTAGTATGTATGCAATTTGGGCAGTATCTATTAAAGTCAACCCTATATTGCTAATATATATAATGTGATTCTTAGTTTACAGAATAATCACATAATTTATGCTTGGTAATGCTCAGAAGCTAACTGTAGATGATTCCCTCTGAATTTTCCTCAGGGATGTTTGTACTTAAATATCTCAGAGTTTTAGGAGGCTTCTGTTTTGTTTTGATAGTTTGTGATGATTTATTTTATTTATTACATCATTTATTCACTCCTGGGTACCACTAACATCCTTCTAAGTTGAAATATATGCTACTTCTTGTTTTACTTGATATTTTTATAAGACTGAGTAGTGCAAAGAGCTCTGTAACAGGTGCTTATTACTTAACAGTCCCCCAGTATCAAAGGAGAATTGGTTAATTCCTATTAAGATGTGATCTACTCAGAGTTACATTTTTTTTCAGCTTTTTGGGGTTTTTTTTGGTTTTTTTTTTTTCGGTGGTACCAGGGATTGAACTTAGACCCTTGTGCTTCCGAGATAGGCACAGTACTTCTTGAACTAAAACCCCAGCCCTAGCTTTTCACAGCAAGTTGTCATACTGTCTTTTATATCACTCTTATTTCTACTCTTGTGTTTCTCTGAATTGCATTCTTGGTCACTTAACTGGTTCTCATGTGTTTGCTTTCCAGGTGAATAAGGAGTGTGTCCGAGGCCTATGGGCTGGTCAACAGCAAGAACTTGTTTTTCTACGTAACCGTAACCCAGAGAGAGGTAGCATCCAGAATGCAAAGCAAGCTTTACGAAACATGATAAACTCATCTTGTGATCAGCCCATTGGCTACCCGATTTTTGTCTCTCCCCTGACAACCTCTTACTCTGACAGCCATGAGCAGCTCAAAGAAATTCTTGGAGGGCCTATCAGCTTGGGAAACATCAGAAACTTCATAGTGTCCACTTGGCACCGGTAAGGCATAGAGTTGTGTTATTTGGTGACATATATCCTAACCCTCTTTATCTTGTTAGACAACATGATTGGCTCACCTGGGAAGTGTGTAGGAAGAAATAGAATATATTAAAAATATATATATAAAATATATTTTATATAAAATATATTTTAAAAATAAATATAAAAATATATAAATCTGTTACATGTAAACTTTAGGAAGCAGAATCTGAGCATGTTTATGTTCAAACTCTTGTTAGGTAAATGTAATCTGTAATTCCAGTTAAAAACCATTGCTCTAAAGCCAGGCATGTTGGTGCACGCCTGTAAGGTTCCCTGTGAATTGGAGGCCAATGTGAGCTGCATAGTGAGTGTAAGACCAGCCTGAACTACATATGAGACTGAGTTTCACAAAAAACGAATCAGTAAAAATAAAAGAGAGCCATTGGGCTAGTATTTGGTAGAACTTGAATTTGATAATTCCCTGTTCTCTTTAATATATTTGTTGACTGATACAGTGCTATTAGCAGTATCAGAATGTGTGAGCCATTCGGACCGAGCAAATTAAGAGAAAAGCAAGAAAGTTGTGAGTTGATTCCTCTTCTCCATTCCATCCTTCTGTTCCACTAGCAGAGGCCTGCCCTGTCCATGTCAGTTCTTGGTTGTGTGATGCCTTCTGTTGCCCCACATGAATCTAATCATCACCCATATCTCAAATATTGAGAGTGTAGAAGGAAGCATGTGAGTTTTGTCTCAGCTCTTCCTCTAATAAATTATAATGGAAGGTTCAGGTACATCATAGTTTGGTATATGGTAAGAAAAAATTGCAGAAAATGTTTTTGGATTCTTAAATATCAGAGCTCAAGGAAAATAGGGAATGTTGACTAAAGCAGCAAATTCTTAATGAGCATTTTGAAATTTTTTTTTCTGGAATTTCTCAGTTCTTAAAAGAGTAAGTCCTCTTGTCAGAACAAGAGGAGTAAAATAAGCCAAGGTGGTCTTCAAAGTAGTCTTCTTTTCCAAAAGTGCCTCTTGGGCTGGAATTGATTTGGAAGAAGTTAAGCTCTACCCTCCTAAGAGAAATAAATAGAGATCGTTGCCCACCTGTTCTGAACGGTTTGCCTAAGACCGAAGGTTTTTTATGGGGTACAGGATTTTCAGTGCCACATTGAGATAGTCACAGTCAGTCAGGACAGCTTATTCCAATGAAGAGAACAGTTAAGAGAGAGAAAGAGACAGGCAGACAAACAAGTTTCTTGAAATATGCTACAGACCAGTGTAAGTAGGTTTTCTGGGGTTGCATACTTCAGAGGCACTGAATGCACATGGACAAGAGTTGTGTTCCAGCTGTTATCTTTATGGTGCAATTTTGTTTTCTACTGCTGTTCATTACAGTGTGTAAAGGTGATAGAAGACATAAAAGTGTGGCACACTGCACAGACATGAAGCAGCGAGTATATGAGTAGAGTGCTTAAATCATTCTTTGCAAGAAGCCTTCTATTTCTAATATTGGTTATACCAGGAAGGCTTTTGCAGGTGGACATTAGTACATAACAGCTCAGGATGATTGGGGAAAGAATGACGTGTCTGTTTTGAAGGAATCTCAGAGTAATTCTTGCTGCCTTGCATTTGTTCTTAGGCTAAGGAAAGGCTGTGGAGCTGGATGTAACAGTGGGGGCAATATCGAAGATTCTGACACTGGAGGTGGAACTGCCTGTGCTGTTAACAATGCCACAACTGCCAATGATCCCCACAGCAACACGTCCCAGGGAAGCACCGGAAATCTCGGGCAGGGATCGGGAGTGGGGCTCCATCCCCCTGTCACATCTTACCCTCCAGCACTAGGTAAGAGGCTTATGTGCAGTGTCAGCCTCTTAGCTGTGGGGGCTGTTAGGAAGCATATTACCTACAAGGAAAAATAGAGATGAATTTATCAGCTGTCATCTGTATCTTATCCTATTCCTTTATATTAATCACTCATGGATATCTAACTTGAAGTATATGTTTATTTGATATTTGACAAAAAGATTTTGACAGTATTAAGAATTCTTTGAAAATTAATTTAAAGACTAATGTTTAGTTGTCTTTTGTTTAACTTCCTCATGGACAGTGACTTGGCTTCTTCTGACATAATATTGCAATAATCTTCGTAGGCAAGTCTTTACAACCACCTACTATTTTCTTAGGCTACAGAGTTTAAAAATCAGTAGGACTGATTTTTAATAAGACTTGCTGGCTAATGCCAGAAATCTTTCCAGGAAGTTTTCTCACCAGTTGATACTCTGAGCGGTCGTAAAGGAATGTTTGCATCAGCAGTCTTTTCCTGACATCGAGTAGTGTTGGTTTCCCCTCTGCTCGGTTTGCTGAGGAAGGCAGGAGATAGGTTTGTTGTACTGGGGATTGGACGTAAGGTCTTTGCACAAATCTGTATTTCCAGTCCTTTGTTTTCTTTAGTTTGAAACAGATTCTTGATAAGTTAGTAAATTGCCCATTCTGGACTTGGATTTGCTCCCTCGGCATCCCGGAGTACAGGGATTACGGGTTTGTCCCACCTAGTTGAGGGAGCAGTTTTTTATTTCATTGTTTTAATTTGCATCAGTCTGATACCCAAAGTGGCAAATGTTTAATAATTTTTGTAATATTTTCTTTCCGGAAAGCCTATGCTGGTTTCTTGCCTATTTTTCTCCTTGGCTATTTTTTTCTTATATGGCTTTCTATATGCTCTATGTCCGAACGTATCTTTCCCAGCCTGTCCCCGACTTCATTTTTTGATATGAAGGCTGGCTTGCCTTCTCACAATGAGAAGTCTTTTAATGTAGAACAGTTCACTTACCTCTTTGTTTAGCACTTTTTTTTTTTGGAGACAGGGTCTCTTTTTGTAGTTTAGGCTGGCCCTGAACTCACTATAGCCCAGGCAAACCTCAAACTCAGCTATCCTCCTGTCTCTCCCTCCCGAGTGCTGGGCCTGTAGGTGTGAGCCACCATGCCTGGCACTATGGTATGTGCTACTGATTGCTGGTGGGCATGGAGACCATACCCAGCATTGTTGTATGTGGTTACCTGGGATTGAACTTGGGTCCTCGGCGTTCCAAGACAGGTGCCCATACCTGAGCTAAAGGACTGAGGGGACTGAGCTAAGTCTCTGGCCCATGTTTAGCACTTTTTAAAAAACCCTTTTTAAGGAAAACTGTCCCTCTCCAGAAGCCACAACGGTGCACTTTGAGAGTTAGTATCTGACAGGAGTCCTCCAGTCGCCCTAGAGTGCAGCACAAATGAGCAGATATAGCTCCACAAAACACTTCCAGTAAGATTAGAATTAAGGCTGTCAGGAGATCTGTGATCAACATTCATGATGTTATTTTTTTTCTTCGGTAAAAACTAGAATTTGGGCCGGGGATTTAGTTCAGTGGTTCCGGCACCTGTCTTGCAAGTGCAAGGACCCGGGTTCAATCCCCCGTAACCACATACAATACTGGGCATGGAGACTCACACCTAGCAGCAACTAGTACCACATACCACAGTGCCGGGCGTGGTGGCTCACGCCTGTAATCCCAGCACTCAGGAGGCAGAGGCAGGAGGATTGCTGTGATATGAGTTGGAGGCTGAGCTTGGGGCCAGCCTGAACCACAAAGTGAGACCCTGTCTCAAAAAAAAAAAAAACTAGAACTTCTGGGTTTTTCATGATTGTTTGTTTGTTTTTACCAGGGATCAAATTCAGAGCCTTACACTTGGAAGGCAGGCACTGGAACCACTGAGCTCAATCCCTGGCTTAATGTGCTTTTTAAAATACATATTTGGCCAAAGATTCAGCTCAGTGGTTTTCGCCCCTGCATCCCAAGTACGTGGCCCCGAATTTGATACCCAGTATCAAAAAATAAAATATACATCTTGCACTGATTAGCCTTTTATTTTCAAGTATACAGTACATGTAGCTAAGTCTCCATGTAAATTAATGATTATTTCCTGTTGCCTTTCACATTATTCCTATTAGTCAGAAAAAAGTTCAGAGAGTCACCATAAGCCACTTGAAGGATGCAAAAGAGCCTCCTGTTCAGTACCAGTTATAATCTACATTCAGTAGTGGTGGGTGCATAAAGTAAATTTGATGTTCTGTGTCTCTTTCAAAAGGCAGGAATATCTTTTTTAAAAATGGTTGCTATAAGGCCCAGGATTTAGGGCCTTGTGCCTGCCTTGCAAGTGCAAGGTCCTGAGTTCTCTTCCTAGTAACCACATACAACAAGGCTGGGCATGGTGACTCATGCCCACCCGTGAGTACCACATGCCACAGCGCTAGGATGGTGGCTCACAATCCCAGCACTCGGGAGGCAGAAGCGGGAGGAGTGCTGAGTTCAAGGCTGAGTTTAGGCCAGCCTGATCTATAAAGTGAGACTCTGTTTTAAAAACTACCCCCCAAGGGGCCGGGGAGTTAGCTCAGTGGTTCCGGCGCCTGTCTTGCAAGCGCAAAGGCCCGGGTTCGATTCCCCGGTAACCACATAACAATACTGGGTGTGGAGACCCACACCCAGCAGCAACCAGTACCACATACCACAGTGCTGGGCGTGGTGGCTCACGCCTGTAATCCCAGCACTCGGGAGGCAGAGGCAGAAGGATTGTGATGTGAGTTTGAGGCTGAGCTCAGGGCCAGCCTGAACCACAAAAAGCGAGACCCTGTCTCAAAAAACCTAAAAAAAAAAAAAAAAAAAAAAAAAAAAAACTACCCCCCAAAAGTAGCTATAGAACTTACCATGTGTGGAAGTACCTTAAATCCTTGTCCTTTTCTAATTAACAAAAATTGTACAGATTTAAGTGAGGGTACTTAATATATCCATCACCTCATATATTACATGTCCGTTCTATGGTAAGAATATTTTAAATCATTGACTGAACAATTTCCAAGCAAACAACCTATTGTTAACCAGTCACCATGCTAAATAATAAATCTCTGAAACTTTTTCTTGCTATCTAACTAGAACTTTATACCCTGTGACCATCTCTTCATTTTTCTTCTCCCCTTTCCTGGCAACCACCATTCTATTTTCTGCTTCGGTGAGTTCAGCTGTTTTAGATTCCTCATATAAGTGAGATCATGTAGTATTTCCTTATAAATATTACTGTCTCATTTCCATGAGATATTTCACTTCTGATGTGTTGTAATTGTTTTTCTAAATTTTGGGGGTTTCATTTTTTTTTTTGAGACAAGGTCTCGCTTTGTAGCCCAGGCTAGCCTCGAACTCCTGGCAATCCTCCTGCCTCTGCCTTCTGAGTGTTGTGAGCCACCATGTCCAGCATTGTGGTATGTGGTTCCCAGGGATAGAACTCAGACCTTGTGCTTGCCGGAACACCCTGGAACCACAGCTAAATCCCTGGCCCTTTCTAAAATATTTTTCGGAGACATATTTTAGGATTTATCACAACTTAAATCCTGATGTCAGCTGAAAATTGTCTGTTTTATTTGCTAACCCAGAGTATGAATTTTTTAAAAAATAACGTTAGGAAATAGAATATATTATAAAAAACATATAGGAATAAAGATCTCAGTCATTTAGTTTTGATAATTTAAGGATCTGGAATGTTGAAACCAAGTTTTGCGAAATTCCCCAATGATTGCTAAGGGAGAAGGTTAAACTGCAGCACTCAGGTGTGGGCGTCAGTGCCTCATTGTGCTTGGTGTGAGACTGTTCTTGTTGCTCCCTCCAGGCACCAGCCACAGCGCTCACTCTGTGCAGTCCAGCCTGGTCAGACAGTCCCCTGCTCGAGCCTCTGTAGCCAGCCAGTCTTCCTACTGCTACAGCAGCCGCCATTCCTCCCTCCGGATGTCCACCACAGGATTTATGCCCTGTCGGCGCTCTTCCACCAGCCAGATATCACTTCGAAACTTGCCATCATCCATCCAGTCCCGCCTGTCCATGGTGAACCCAGTGGAGCCCTGCAGCCAGAGTGCAGCCTGTGTGCAGCACGGCCTTCCCTCTTCCAGCAGCTCCAGCCAAAGCATCCCAGCTTGCAAGCATCACACTCTCGTGGGCTTTCTTGGGACCGAGGGAAGTCAAAGCAGTGCCACTGATGCCCAGCCAGTGCACACCTTAAGTCCTGCCAGTAATTCACATGCCAGAAGGGGTGAAGTGATTTACAGAGTCCAAGTGAGTACGCGCAGAGGTCTTCCTCTGCTGTTTGTGTGACTCCTTTGTTTGTGTCTTACTTGTTGCCTAAGAGACTCTTAGAAAAATACCCCTTATATCATTTAGTCAGAAGACTAGAGCACTTTTGAAAGTCTGGGGAAGAAAGTTTGTGCCAGCGTAAAAATGGATAAAGCGAGCTGTTTCTGCCATGGTAACCCTTGTTCCCTGCTCGGCACAGACACGCCTTTGCAGTAATGTCTCCAGGTGGGCTGAAAAGAATGGGAAGTAGCTCCTTAAGATTTATTTTTTTATGTGCACTAGAGAATGTGAGCTACAAAGATTCTTGGGAAATAAATTTTGTTTGGGCTTATGTTACTTTTGATCAAGGAAAATAATGAATTGGAATGACTTTTTTTAGATTTTTAATCTGTATTGTTACATTATATATACACAACTTGATTGCACTCAACATTGAGAATTTGTATCTGTGTATGACATGACTTAATTCTCATTTTTTCCCATTCCCCTACCCAGCCTACATCCCCCCACCGCCTATATACTTAAGCTTTGTTTCCTCTTTATTTTATCATCACAGTTTTCCCCTACCCATCCACCCCCTTTTCTTTTGAATATTTTCTATTTCACAATAACTACTATATAGTCTTGAATTCATTTATACCTTTCTATTCTCATACTTGAGAAAAGATATCATATGTGCACATGTGTGACCTATATATTTCACTTATCAGTATGTCCTTAACGTACTTCTATTTGAGTATAAATGACTCAATCTTAACATTTTTTATGGCAGAATAATACTCCATTCTATGAAAGAACCACATCTTTACTGTCCAGTCTCCAGTTCTTAAGCATTTGGGTTGATTACAAGATTTAGCTATCACAACCTGAGCTGCTATAAACATGGGTGCCATATGTTGCTGTGATATGAATCTTCTAATTCTTTCACGTCTAGACCTAGCAGGGTCAAATAGGACCTCCAATGTTGGTTTTTGAGCAATCCCCACACTGATCTCCACAGTAGCTGTATGAGTCTACATTCCTACCAACAGTGGAGATTTCCTTTTTTTCTGCAGCCTCACCAGAATTTGTTGCTGGCTAATTCTGAGATAGCAGCCATTCTTTGTGGAATGAGATAACATCTTAGTGTTGTTTTCATCTGCATCTCTTGAATGACCAAGTGATGTTGAGCATTTCTTCATGTGTTTCTTAGCTGCTTTTACTTCTTCCTCTGAAAAACGTGTTTATTTCAGATGCCCATTTTGAATTAGGTCTTTAATTTTGGGGTGATGGTTTTTTTTAACTCTTTATATATTCTAGATAGTAGTCCTTTGTCTGAGAAACAGCTGGTAAGGATTCTTTCCCATAATATCTGTTGCCTTTCACTCTGTTGGTGGTTTCCTTTGCTGTGTGGAAGATTTTTAATAAGATCCCATTTGTTGATTTCTTCTTGCAGTTTTGTAGACCATTTGTTCATAAAATCTTTCCCTAAGCCAGTGCCTATTTGCAGCAGGTTTAGTGTTTCTGATTTAATACTTAGGTCTCTAATCCACTTTGATTTTAGTTTAGTATATGGTGAAAGAGATAGGTCTAGCTTTAGCCTTTGGCAGATTAGAGCCCAGTTTTTCTAGCACCATTTGTTAAAGAGGCTGTCTTTCCTCCATTGAGGATATTTGGCCCCTTTGTCAAGAATGAGGTGGCTTAGTGTATCAGTAGTGTTTCTGGATCTTCTAATATATTCCACTGATCATCGGGTCTGTTCCTTTGCCAGTATCATGTGGTTTTTATCACAGTGGATTTGTAGTATAGTTTCATGTTGGGGATCATGGTGCTGCCTTGCCATATCCTTGTCACCTAGAATTGCATTTGCTATTGTAGGTCTTTTGTGGTTCCAGATGAATTTTTGGATTATTTTCCCTAAATCTGTGAAATATGTTGTTGGTATTTCAATCTGGATTGCATTAAATCTATTGGAGTTGTGAGAGTATAGCATTTTGACAATATGGGGTTCTTCCTACCCAGGAACAAGGGGATGTC
>PVIR01023543.1:0-26934 GCA_004026965.1 Petromus typicus | reverse complement strand
CTGGGATGGCTGTAGCTGCTGGCATGGCTGTAGCTGCTGGCATGGCTGTAGCTGCTGGGATGGCTGTAGCTGATGAGATAGCTGTAGCTGTTGGGATGGCAGTAGCTGCTGGCATGGCTGTAGCTGCTGGGATGCCTGTAGCTGCTGGGATGCCTGTAGCTGCTTGGATGCCTGTTGCTCCTGGGATGGCTGTAGCTGCTGAGATGCCTGTAGCTGCTGGGATGGCTGTAGCTGCTGGGATGCCTGTAGCTGCTTGGATGCCTGTTGCTCCTGGGATGGCTGTAGCTGCTGAGATGCCTGTAGCTGCTGGGATGGCTGTAGCTGCTGGGATGCCTGCAGCTGTTGAAAAAGCTGGTGCTATTGGTATGGGTATGGCTGTTGGTGTTGGAATCACTGTTGCTATTGGAATGGCTATGGATACAAAAAGATACCATTGAATAAAAAGGGCGGATATGGGCAAGGCAAGGGGCCACCTTCTGAGATCAGTTCTCATGAAAAGTCCACACTCTGTCTGATTCTATCTCCCTCTCATCTGTCTAATGAGTGATCTGCCACATTAAACTCTCTTTTTATGTGGATTTTATGTCTTTCAAGTATAAAAGATCCAAATAAGATGATTTTTTTTGCTTCTTCTTAGTCAGTACAAATTTAACAATAAAATGCTACAATACAAACATTTGCAATTAGTACCATGTTGGGAGAAATGGCAATTTCTCTTACTCCTGGGAAGTAGCTGCTGGTTAACTTTTTCTAGATGTGGCGTATCTGACTAGGGGGCTTCACTGTCACTGAAGAAGACAAGGGATTAGGAGATCAAATAAAAATTGCTAATATACAATAACCTAACTGTTGCCAGGTGTAGCTTGTTTCCAGTGTAAATGGATTACAATCACTTGCACTAAAGCCACACAGACATAATTTCCAGTACTCTAGACTTATACATATAATCAGGAGACAAGTATAAAGAGATAAAAATAACAGTAGTAAAAGCAATAGAAGTGAGGATAGAGGGGAAAAAAAACAAGAAACAGGGATGCATGTTAAGTACCAACACGAAAGTCAACTCACTGACTAGATGTGGGGTCTTCGACAATGACTCTGCAAATTAAGAAAATCACTGTTAATATCTATTTAACACCAAATTATATTTATTTTCTCTGATCCTCTCCTGATCCTCTTTGTGATACGGAGCATCTCCACTGGCATTTATTTAGTTAGTTATTTCTATGGAACTGAGGATTAAATCAAGGACCTTCACATTGAACTACACTCCCAGCCCTTTTTTATTTATTTATTTATTTTTTAATTTTGAGGCAGGGCTTCATTAAGTCACTAATTTTATCAGGCTGGATGCAAACTTCTGATCCTCCTCAGCCTTCCAGAGTCTTGGGAATATAGGTGAGCACTGCACAGCGGGCTCCCCTCTGTTTATAGCAAGTCTCCCCATCTTGCTCAGGGAATCACCCTGATCCTTTCCAAAGGCACCAGAGGCTGTGCTGCCAGCACGTTGGGCAAAGCAGATGTGAGACCTGTGTGGCTCTGTGAGCACGGTTTTCTTTTGTGGTAAATAGTACTGAACCTCAAGTAATGACTGAATACCTCAAGCTTCAGGTTCCTCATCTGTGAAAGCAGAATAACCATGGACTTGTGTTATAGTAACATATCCAAAGAGCTTAAAATGCTGTCCGACATATAATGGGCATTCAGTCCACATCAGCTGTTATTTTGAGTATTCTGGCCATTGTTCTTGTTGCTGACTTGGGCATGCTGTGTTTCAGCATTAGCTCTGTTTCTGCCTAACGCATACCTGTACCTCCTCCCTTTAGGCTCATACCGTTTTTGCTCCTTTCCTGCTTTCTCTACTTATGGTCTCACTAGCTCTAAGGCTACCTCCCCTTGAGGTTTTCATTAATCCATGCGGCTGTGCTGTCCTCTCTTCCCTAGTGCCTTCTGCTGAGAAGTATGCATGTGTCAGTTTAATATAGTCTGTATGTTTTATTGTTTGCTTTCATACAATGTATTCTTTTGTCCTCTATTGCATCATGTATATTTGTCTTAAACTTTTAGTTTGTGCATAAACTTTTAGCCTGGGATTGTACCCTCCCCTTCTGCAGATCCTCAAATGCCCAGTCTAAAGTCACAGTAACTTCAGAAGTGACTTCTTAATGAGCTGACTATGATGAGATGTTCATGTAAAATTAAAAAGCTCACCATCAAGTCGCCAGTTGTCAAGCACCAGGATATGCTAAAATGTATATCTTGCTAAAGTAGGTTCCTTGTTCATTGCATGTAACCTCCAAAACAAACTGAGGAAGTAAGGTTCTCCTATTATCCTCATAACATAGGGAAGGAACTGAGGCCAGCAGAGTCAAATCCTTTGCCTAGGATGACCAAGCAAGTGATACTGTTCCCACAGACAGTCCAGAGCTATGGATTCTCACCATCTTACCTTTGGTTGCAGAATAATAGTAGGCAATGAAGTGTTCCCCTGTGGTGTTGAAACTTCGGAAGTACACAAGGGTCATTGAACTGGAAGAGGATGCATAGATGAGGTAGAAACCAGAGCAGCTCTTCCCCAGGGATTTTGCTGAAGATGGCGGGCCATCCAGGATTTCCAAATATTCATTGACACAGTCAAGGCTAAAGAAGCAAATGTCCATGCATGTTCAGTCTCTTCATCAGAAGGTGCAGAAGGCATGTTGTGAGATATTCTTTACTTTGCTACTACAAAGAGGCTGAGGACAGTTTCCAAGCCCAGCAGTGATGCAGAAGCAGTACAGACACTTTCACCCTACTTTTTCTTCTCAAAGATTGCCGCCTAAGGGAATAGGATTTTATCTGGCAGAAGAGAGGAGCCCGGCTGATTGTCTCAAAGCAGCTGAGGCTGCGGGTACCTCACAGCCTTGGGCCAGTGGCTGGGACAAGCTAATCGAGACAGCCTCACCACATGGTGAGCTGAGGCTGAGGAGCAGCATGGTAGCCGGGCTGGGGCTGCTTCTCAGCCTCTTGTGGGATGTGGTACAAGTTCCGACAGCCATTGACTGGTTTTGGGTGGCAACCTGCCAACATGAAGTGGGTGATGACTCTGCCCATCTCCCTCTGTGAAAGTCATCTGGTTTGACCCATGGCTGTTCTCTGAGAATTGGTGCCCTGATGCCACTAGCACTAGAATCAGAAACCATCTCCATGTCACAAGTCTAAGAGTCATCCTTCCCAAGCTATCTTTCAATTAAGCAAAATTCAAAAGTAAAAATAATTTAGGTTGCTCCTTGTGCTTAATTTACATATGCCATTCGTCTATGAATGAAACAAATATTGTGTAATTACACTATTTTACCCTCAAATTTCCTGATTTAATAGGATCAGGGGCTTGCTAGAATCTGTGTCATTAACCAGCTGGCTGGGAACAGATGGTTTATCTCCCCACTATGTCTTTGTCTCTCTTTCCTTGCATGTGTGCATGTGTGCGTGCATGCATGAACACACACACACACACACACACACACACACAAGTGCATGTAAAATGAACGAGAATTGAATAGGGTTGATATCTCTCTAAGCGTATTACACAGGGTCAATTTCCAGGTTTTGATAATGTTCTAAAGTTATGGTAGTACACACAGCTCTGTATTACTTTTGTATTCTATGTATCTAGTTATTTCAAATAAAAAAGTTTAAATTTCATCTTGGTTATGAAACTCAACAAGAGAGTAAATGAGTGGAATTTTAAACTGCACAGAGTACTTAGAGCTTTTCATACTTACTTGAGATATGGGAACGCCAGCATTATGTGGTCAGATGCATTAGCCTTGATCTCCCACACACAGGTCATGTTGTCATGCATTTCATTCTGTGGCGGGCTCCTAATTGCTCCAGCTGAGTTGGTAATAGTGCCACCACACTGAGATTTTTCTAAATACAGACAGACACTTTAGAGTTTCAGTGTATCACTCATTGTTCAGTTTAATATTTTTGTAATTAGACTTTGTTTTATTTTCACCACTTTCTCAGAAAAAGTTGTGCTTTTTTTGAGACAGAGAGTCTCTCTTTGTGGTTCAGGCTGGCCCTGAGCTCAGCCTCAAACTCACATCACAGCAATCCTCCTGCCTCTGCCTCCCAAGTGCTGGGATTACAGGCATGAGCCACCACACCCGACACTGTGGTATGTGGTACTGGTTGCTGCTGGGGTGAGTCTCCACACCCAGTATTATTATGTGGTTACTGGGGATCGAACCCGGGCCCTTGCGCTTGCAAGACAGGCGCCGGAACGACTGAGCTAAATCCCCGGCCCTCCCAGAAAGAGTTTTATGAGTCCTTGTTTTGTGGGGATGCTTTGGGACAGATTAATCTAAAAAAATCTTAAAATCTTAGGAAATTTGGGCATGAACTTATCTGAAGCTTGAAACATCTTTCATTTCTTTTGAGAATTTAACTATTGATATGAGCTTACTAAGATCAGCTAGAACCTTTCCCTATTGTTACTCCCTAGTTGTGAGTCCTATAACCTTTTTTTGTTATTGTTGTATCACTAGTAGTTGTGAGTAATGACTTGCTTCAGGCTGATACAACAGAGACTTTCATTGTGTGTGATGATGATAGGGCTCCAACCACCATCAGTTGCAAAATTACATTCTTAAAAATCTGTTATTGAGTAGGAGTAAGTAATGAGGGGAAAAATGATGTGATGGTAATAAAAGGAAACAAAGTTTACATATATAGGGAGTGAGGGTTATAGGGTGGGGAGGGGAATGGGAAAAATGAGAATCAACTCATGTCATATACTGGTACAAATTCTCAATGTTGAATGTGATCATGATGTATATATAATGTACCAATAAAGATTTGAATTTTAAAAATCTATTATTGAGTAAAAGAAGTTAACAGAGTAAAAATCTATTATTGAGTAAAAAAGTGGGTAGTAATCCACCCACTCCAACATTCTAACACTAATAAAGTTTTCTCTCTACATGTCCAGCCATCTATTTTTGCCTGCTTGTCTGTCCATCTGTCCAACACTCAAACTGAAATTAAAGGTAATGCCAGCAAGCTGTGGAAATATCTGGTTTTTCTCCAGTAGGGTGTCTGGCTGAGTAGAAAGTGTAGCAACATTAACTCAAGACACACAACTTAAATATCGATTTCTTTTACATAAAAAAATCCAAGGTTAGTTTAGGGATTTAGCTCAGTGATTCTGGTGCTTGCGTTGCAAGCGCAAGGTCTTGAGTTCGAAATCTGGCAACCACATACAAGTTTCTGGCATGGTCACTCATGCCCATCAGCAATCAGTACCACATACCACAATGCCAGGTGTGGTGGCTCACGCCTGTAATCCCAGCACTTGGGAGGTAAAGGCAGGAGGATTGCTGTGAGTTTGAGGCTTGCCTGGGCTACATAGTGAGCTCAGGACCAGCCTGAACTACAAAGCTAGACACTGTCTCAAAAAAAAAAAAAAAGTCCAAAATATAAATAAATTAAAGAGAGAGAAAAAAAAAAGATAACAGGAAACAGGGAGATAGATTTTGCAAGTAGAATAGGGACCGAAAGATGGAGGAAGGGGAAATGAAGGAGGGACATAAAATTTAAGATGTGTTATGTGAACATATCAAATCTCCAAGATGAATGTAATCATTATGTACTACAAACATGTACTAATAAAAATAAAAATTTTAAAAAGTTCATGTGCTGAAAGCTTTGTTTCCATCTGATGGCATTACTGGAAAGTGGTGGAAACTATGAGGTAAGAGGAAGTCGGTCACTGGAGGTGACCTTTGAAGGGTATATTTCGTCCTTGGCCCCTCCTCTCTCTGCTTTCTGGCCACCATGAGGTGAGTAGCTTTTCCCTGCCATGCCCTTCTGTGATGTTTTGACTTTTCCACTGGCCTGAAGCAAAGGAGCCAGCTAACCATGAACTACAGCCTCTGGAAGCACGAGTCAAAATAAATCTTTCTTCCTTCAAGCCTGATGGCATTTTATCACAGTGATACAAAATTAACGCATTCCTTCTCTCATTTCCCCACTAGTAACATTCAGCTTAGCATTTCCTTTAGGAAATTTTCTTTCTAGATCAATTCATTCAAAACTAGAAGAGTTGACAACTAACAAGGAGATATAAATGAAGTTTTACTAAACTTTGTCAAAGTAGCTTTGGTCATAATTCACTCTGACTGAGAAATGGCTCAGAGGAGGGTGTCATGTGACCTCGAGGAGGATCTGGAGGAGACAGAGAGAGAGATGGAAGGGGGATAGGGAAAGAGAGGAAGAGGGACTCATAAGCTGCACTCATAAACATCGCCTTCGCTAACTGGTGGTATAGCCAATGAATATTCAGAATCTAGAAACGTGAAAGAAGAAAACAGTGGCTATGAATGAATAACGTACTGGCTCATGTTCACCAGTTATTTTTACACTGTCTTAGTTGTGCTCCTGGCCTGGGTACACTGTCTTATGTAAAGCCAGTGACATATATGTCTCATCTCCCCCAGAAAGTGGTAAGGGGCCCCAGGAGGAGGATTGTAAAGAGCAGGGGATACTGGGTCAGAGAGGCTGGGCTGGAAGTCCAACATCCCTAACTAGTTACATGGCCCCAAAGATTGTAGTAATCGTTTACAAGCTATTGTGAGGGTAAAGCATATAAAAGCTCTCAGAAGAGGGCTTTTCAGGAGTTTGTCTTGCTCCTAAGGCCCCAGGACAGCAGAAGTGACAATCTGAGGGTGCAAGAAAAGAAGGAGAGGGCCTCTGTCCTGTGTCCCAGGCCACTTTCTCCCATGTTATAGCTTTCTGTGTAGAACACTTGTCTCTCTCCTAAGCTATACATTCCCAGAGAACTGGGACTATGTCTGAGTCATATGGATTTATTGCTGGACCTGGATCAGGGATTATAATATTTTAGGTATGCAAAGTAAAAAATTATTAAGCAAATGAAGAACACAAAGGTGTGGATGTGAATTCAGGCAACTGAAGTTCATAGAGCCAACAGTGGTGCTTTTTGGTGTTTGCTATGCTCCTAAGGCCATGATCAATGAGTAGGAATTGTAGCACCTAGTGGACACTATTCCCAAAGGTCTTCTCAGTCCTGGGGCAATGACATAGCTCCCCTCATCCTCCCTTGACTCTTTGGGCTTCCTGCTAGATTAAGGGAATTGCTGGGTCTAGTATTTTATTCTTGCTTTATCTAGCCTCATTTTGAACTTATTTTGTAAGAATATGATCCAACCAAAAGCTTTATATAGTACATATTTCTGATCATAGTAAAAAGCCATTGTAGAGAAGCCAAGTCACTCTACTCTTCACTACTTATAGTTATTGGCCAACCCTATGGTCTAACCTGGAAAGTAGATTACATTTTACAGGGAGCCTAACTACCTAATTTCTCTTCTGCCGGCACAAAATCATCACCCCATTACCCTTCAGGTCCTGGATTAGGCCATATTTCCCCCATGTGTCTCAGGTCTGAATCCAGACCCTCTTCACAGCTCTCCTGGAAGCTGCCCTTCCCTATTCACTACACCGTCATAGTGGCCCAGTGTACTTAGCCAATATGAAGGTCTGTTTCAGTCATTGCCCTACAAGTCCTCATGGACACTGTTCATTGCTTCATTGTCAAAGTTTCTCAGAAGACATAATACAAAATGACTCAACCTACCTGATGGTGGAGAAGGTGAATTTTGGGCTCTTGATGTCACTGATAGAGTGGGAAACAGGTTTTCATGGGCTGGTGACAGATAAAAAGAAAATATTGGCATCAGGGATGATTCACAACATTGGAGAAGAGATATTTATATTTCAAGAGGATGTCTACCTTCTGCCAGAATTCAGCACGAGATATGAGACACTGATTTCTAAGGTCATCTTCCCAAGGTCACCATTTACAGAAGAACATGGTATTACTGTTTGCAGACAAATTAACATGTACCTCTTGGCCACTAAAGAAAGCAAAACTCATGGGGAAATGGGTCTGAGTAATTTTCTGTGAGACCATCGCTGGCCACCCTCTCTCGCAACATGTGCTACTGCCATGACCTCATCTAAACAAAGAAAGGAGGTACCAGTAGGGGGAGAAAGTGTCAACTCTTAAATGCACAATTAACCTTGTTGAATTGACTGTGGAAGCAACTGTGCACAATAACCAAAGTTCACCAAACTACACCTTAACATGGGTGAATTGTTCAGCATATAAACAAACTTTAATAAAAATAAAATGACTCACCAAGAACTAAAGGACACCCTGTAGATTAACAAATTTGATATAGAATCTAAGTAGGGGTCCACTGTTAAATTCTTTAAGCTTTTTGTGTATTTGAAAATTTTCAAAAGGTTTTAGTGTGGGGAGTACACATTAATACTCATGACGAGACCTTTGTGTCTGGTTTTTGACAACAAGCTCTTGCTTTCCACAGTGACACACATTATTCTGCCAGTCTGTGTGGCTGTCTATTGTCTCCTCATTAGTCAAAGAATCTCAAAGGCATAGAATTTTAGAGAACATGAGATCCAGTGAGTGAGCCTGCTCTAATGATGAAACTGAGGACCAAGGGTATTTGTTGGGTGAGAGGTCAGCGTGGATCAAACTCCCACCTCCTGGGGCCCTTCCCATCTGCCACACTGTCTTCCTCAAGTCAGCATGTGATCAACAGGGGTTGACACAACAGATCAACAGTTTGACACAGCATGATCAGTGAATATCTATTAAATAGATGGATGAGTGAATGAATGAAGCTGGAAAACAAATGAAAACCTGATTGTAAACTTCATAAATTTTTTTATATTATGGCTTACTCATGTATGACACGGAAGGAAATACATGTAGGCAGAACAGCTATGGAATCTGCACCTTTTAATATAAAGAGATCGTGTATGTCACTATGTCTTACTCAGTGTCTAGTGAGAGCTTCTTACGTGTTGGGCAGGAGAAGGGGAAATCAAAAAAGATCTTGCCCTTGAAAGTCTTAACATTTCCTGGAGATGTGATTGATGTCAGTCCTCAGGCAGCTCAAGGTGGGCCATGTGAAATCCACAAGGATTGCCTTTCATGGATACAACATTCAAGGTGTAAAGGGGACAGGAATCAGGAGAGACTAGGAGGTGCTGTGGGGTAGGGAGCCAGATGGGTTTGGGAAGGTCAGTAGGCCCAGAATATGAAGGCCTTGGACATCTGCTGACAATTTCGGCCATCACCCAGTGGCCACAAAGGGAAGAGTTCCCGAGGCCCAAACTGATAAGATAAATGTGGGATTCCAGTGAAGGGAAGCATGTGACCTGGAAAGTTGTTTTGGGTCCACAGGGGCAGCACCAACCCATTAAGGCAATGAAAGAATTAAGTGTTTTGTGTTCAAACTACTTGTGTTTTTCTCACAAAATGTAAGAACTTGCATTTTTATGGCAAGTATTCTGATTTATAAATTCAAGTTCAGCCTAGAATTTCAAATTGATCCACAGCCCACCCACTTCTGAGACTTACTTCTATATCTTTGCAGTCAAGGGTTAGATAATTGGTTAGATAATTGGATCTACTACCTTCCCAGGCAACAGAGTTATGGTGCGGTGTGTGCGTGTGTGTGCGTGTGCATGAGTGTGTGTGTGTGTGTGTGTGTGTGTGTGTGTGTGTGTGTGTGTGTGTGTGTGTGTGTGTAGCCAGTCCCTGACCTGCGCAGATGGCAGCAGCATCCTCCAGGTGCCAGCAGTTGTTCCCAGCTCACATGCCCTAGGTAGCTCTCACTGCCCACCCACTGCACACTGTCCAGCAGGACCTTCCCAGAGCCTACCCCACAGCCTGGCCATAGTGCAGCTGGCAGCACACAACAATCCCCTTGGCCACACACCAGCCATTGTCCCAAACTTTTCCCTTGTGTCCAAAACAAGGACCTTCACATGGCCTGAACACCTTTCTGTGCCATTCAGCAGCCTCATTTCCATTCAGGTTTCTGGAGGGATATATCTGGTAACTGAGAATGGAATTATAGCCGATGCTGATATTCTTGTTGTAAAGGGCTTATAAGCTAGTTCCTCAAGTGTAATGGCTTGTATCCAGATGACCCCTCAAAGCTCATGTAATCATAGGTAGAGCTTTTCAGAGATGGCTGGATCTAGTACATATGACGAATGAATTGAGCATGCCATCTTTGAAGGATTAATGGTGTGAGTGCTATCTGCCCTACTAAGGTGGGTAGCCTGGATAAGATAAGGGACAGAAAAGGGCTTGTCACCAGTTGCTGCTGGCTTATTGCTTGCATGTTTTTGCTGCCTTCAGCCTGCCATGAACTATTTCTCCTCTGTACTGCCACCCTGCCTTGGAACCAGTCTATTATGGGCTGAAACCAATACAAATTGTGAGCTGAAATAAATATTTCCTCCTTTAAGATTTTGTGTCAAGTATTTTGTCTCAGCAATCAAAAAAGTAACTAAGACACTAAGCTAGCATGGCTACCCATCTATTTCCTTGAAATAACAGTAGCGTGAATCTGAAAGTTATTCTTCTTTTCTTCTGGTACAGAGAATCAGGTCAGCTTAGAGGTGACTCATTAGGCTTTGGGTCCAGCTGCTTGCACTTGTATCCACTTTACTTCCTAGCTGTACCTTTCTGGCTCACTTCCTCAACCTGTCTGATTTCTTATGTGTAACCATGGTGCTGCGACTAATGCATATGTACTGATGTTGTTCCAAGGACCAAATGGGTTAATGCAGGTAACATAGTATGACATGCATATTATCTCTATTCAGTGCCCTTATTTTGTGAGGCAACCGGAAAACACAGCAGGGACTCAGGTGCTGTCAGGACTTGTGCTAGCAGAACAAGAACTCAAATTCTGAAGCTTATGAGTTGCTCTACTTTTTATAGAAGCATGCCTCTTATTGTCATTGTTTGTCCTCTCTTTGTCTTGTTCCCAGAAAGCTCAGAGCTTCATTTGTGGCCAGGCACACTGGAAATTATGAAAAAAAATTTGGATGGTATCTGTGACTTATTTCATTCCTTTTATTTGAGTTAGCTCCGGCAAATGTCAATTGTATTCTGCTCTGTTCTGTGTATTTTTTCATCTTCCTCAAACTTGTCATCATTCATCCCATTTTATAACTATGTATTTATTGTACTTGTTATTAATTATTTGAAAGCACCCAATTCTCTGCTTACACATTTTGGTTCCATAAATAATGGCTCTTTCTCCTATTTTCCCAAGGACTTACCTGCCAGGGGAGGGGATGTAGGTTGCAGGGTCACAGGATCTATTATTGCTATGGTTGCAGATAATCCATCACCTGTTGCAAAGACAACCACAGACACTGCCAGTCAGAAAGACTTCCATATCACCAGCTTGGGAAAGAAGGTTTGAAAACATACACAGCCCCAAATTCATAGTCAAATATGCAATTCCTGACTCAACTCATCTAGAGGCAAATAGTCTCCACAGAGATCTAGCAGGCACTCCTTGCTGTGACTTCAGGTCTAGGATGTGCCAGCTCAGTGCTCGATACATGGCTCCTATTCTCCACCCCCTACAGAACAAATGACAGCTGACCTACTGGAGTGGGGTTCAGGGAAAGCGTGGCAGGCTCTGTGCTGGACACAGGTGCCAGGAATGCCTGACCTGTGAGTGTAAAATAAAGAGAAGCCTGGTTCACTGCTAGACCACTCCTCAGCACCCAAGGAAACAACAGCCCAGAGAGAATGGCTGGTTAGGTAGAAGGATAAATTTCTGCCCACTATGCCCTATCCTATAGTGCCCTGCCCTATAGTGGAGACTCATGCCCATCAGCAGTCAGAACCACAAACCACAGTGCTAGGCGTGGTGGCTCACACCTGTAATCCCAGAACTCGGGATGAAGAGGCAGGAGGATTGCTGTGAGTTTGAGGCTGAGGTCAGGGCCAGCCTGAACTACAAAGTGAGATGTTCCCCCTCAAAAAAAAAAGGATTATTGTACATATATCTACCAGTTTGCAAATCTATGGCCACTTTTGGTCACCTCAAGTATCACTTGGGAGATGTTAATTCAATCCCAATATTTTTTCTAATTGGCCAAGCTTCTGAACCTTTTAGGACAACCAGACATTCCTAGTGCACAGGTTTTCCTTAGGCAGGTTGGAGAATTACGTAAGAAGTCTAGATGATGAATGAGGATCTTTGCCCCTCTCGCCCTGTACCCCACTGTGTGATGTGGATGTTATGGAAGAGATGTCAGCTCTTCTACCGTGGACTGATGCAGGCATGTGGGGCCTATGTGTAGGGCCATATAGCTGATGGGCAATATGACTGCAAAGACCCTCAATGGCATGTGACACATGAGGAGGCCATGCCCGATCCCAGGAGGGTGATGCTCGATCCCTGAAGTGACACAGTGCAAAAGCTTTGCTTCCCTAATTCATGAAAGGAACATTCTAGGGGGAAAAAAGCTACAAAGCAGAAGAACCATTAAAGACTGAACCAACCCAGGTACAATGGGGGCAGCTTCAGTCTCTGTTATTGGAGTGGGGTCTGGTGATTTGTCCATACCTAGTGGTCAAAAGAATGCAACATTTAAGATCAACAGTACAATACTATTTGCATTATAATCTTCAATGACCTCTAAAAAATGTAAATTTCATATTCTGAAAAAAATATAAAGTGATAGCCTTGTACTAGGGGAGATTATGCCAGTTTCATGAGTTAGATCATAGTGCCTGTGTGTTACTTACAGACAAACAATATTTTTCTAACAGTCTATGGAGGAAGTGAGGAGATGTTGGCACAATAATTATCCCATTTCCTAAACATCTCTCCCTCTGTGTATTCTCATCTACGGACACACTGAGAAGAACATATACCTTTGACTGTGATGTGAGATGGCCTTTTACTCTTCCAGCCCAGGAAGAGCTCTACTCTGACTTGAAAAAATGAATTTCAGAAGACAAAGCTCACCTAAAACAAGCTACCCGAAGACAGGACTGACCTGAGAGCATGTGTGATGCTGGTGTGGCCTCAGGCTCATAGGGCGGGGGGCTGAAGAGCCCTCCAGCCTAGTGGCTGAGAGACCTCAACACAGCAAGCTGCATGAGGCTGTTGAAATGTGTATTCAATGATTTCACTGGTGAAGTCCTGGGAAATGAACTGCCTCTCACCTGCACAGACCACACCGGCGTCCTCCAGGTGCCCGCAGTTGTGCTGAGCCTGGCCCCCGTGCACACACTGGCCCAGGTGGCTCTCACTGCCCACACACTGGACATTGTCCAGCAGGATCTTCCCAGAGCCTGCCCCGAAGTGGGCCTTGGTGGGGGCTCCCACTGCCTGGCCACACTTCAGCTGGCGGCACACAACAGTGGCCTCAGCCAGGTCCCAGAGGTCATCACACACTGTCCCCCATGTGCCCTGGATGAGGACTTCCACGCGGCCTGAGCACCTCCCTGTGCCATTCAGTAGCCTGACCTCCATCCAGGCTCCTGGGGATGACACAAAAGGAGGGATATCAAGGACTGATTCTCCTGTCTCTGGAAGGTTTCCTTAATTCTTTTAAATCCTTAGTTGAGCATCTTTTCATTTTATAAAGGTGCAAGATCACACTCTTCTCAGGGGCTCACATAGTAAAAACAGCCAGAGGAATTTGTAATTTCAAGTGAAAATGGATTTTACTAAATCCTCTATTCAAAATGATGAGAGCCTTTACAAGAACTCTTTCAGAACTCCTGCAGTTCCTCTACTAAGAATATTTTATCTGTATATGATCCCCTTTCAACATATTCAGTGAAACAGTGGGTTAAACTATTGATCGGATAACCATAGCTACATAGATTTCTCATACCCAAAACAGCCTCTGAGTAACTTCATCCCTTCGGACACATGGAAATCTTTCCTTATGGCTTTGCCATGCGAAGGCGGCTGAGGACAGGTAGAGTTTGTGTTTATGGGTTAAATGCCAGAACGTGGAGAGCTGTCTATTGCTGTTTCATCCTTAATCTTTGTAGCAGGATTGTGCTCTCATTTTATAGATAAAAAAACTGAGACTTGAAAGAGTTGAGAAAATCTCCCTAAACCTCATAGCAGGCAAGTGGATTGTTTTCTACCTTTGCTATCCATCATCCCCTTAATATCTCAGGGCCTACTTCCCATACCTGCAAATCGACCAGTCAAAGCCTCAGGGGTTGCTGTCCGTGACATCTCTGCAAAGATGTCAGCTACAATGGACAGCAAACTCCAGTCACAGTCAATCAGCAGGGTGACAAAAATGAACAGACAACTCACCCACTGGCCCATGACCCTTCTGAGATATTCTATTTTTTTCTGATTTATCTAAGTTGATCACCAAAGTTACCATTCAACAAGATGAATTAGCTTGTTATTCATTCACTACATTCATGGTCAACTTATCCTGAATCCTGTGTTCAGTGAAAATAATCTTGTAAAAACAGAAGAAAAACTTAAAGCTACTATCCTTGAGGAAAGCTGAGAGAGTAAGAGCAATTGCTATAAATTAGTAAAGCTGGGAGCTGTCATTCATTCCAAAATAATTATTAATTGTAGAGAAGGAAATGAAGAATGATGGAGATAGTGCTCATCACTCAGAAGCTAGAAGTACTAGGTCTTTGTGATGTGAGGAGGACTTGGAGAGATATCAGCCAGCAGGGTCACATGCAGAGGATGTGGCTCCTGAGGAAAAACTTTTCAGAGAATAGTTGCTGAGTGGCAGGGCTTTGACAGGTAGAAGTAAAAAGAAGAGCTCAGGAAGATGGGGTAATATTAACTGACTGGGATAGCCTTAGAGCTATGATAATTAATCCAAAATATCTGGATTTCAGCACTTTCCTTATTCATAGCATGCAGAAAACATCCCAAGAGACAACACACAAACAAGAGGGAGTTTGGGTCCAGTGTGCTGCATATGCTTGGCACTCCGAGATTTCCAGTGGTATTTTGAAGGATGAAGTGTGTGTAAAGGTTCTTAGATAGCTATAGTAAAGAAACTTGTCTACTCTGCTTAATACACTTTTCTAAACTCACGGGCCCACAGAATCCATGTGTGCATGTGTGTGTACAACTGAACACAGAAGTATCCTGCTATAGAAGCACACTTTCAGAAACATCACTGATTCACCATCTCAAGAATCGTGGCAGACCCATTTGACCCGGCCATTGCCCTGCTAGGTATATACACACAAGAATTAAAAGACTCATATCACAGTGACATATGTGTACCCATGTTTATAGCAGCCCAATTTGTGATTGCTACATCTTGGAAACAACCCAAATGTCCATCAACTGGAGATTGGATAAAAAAGCTGTGGTTCTTCTACAGAATGGACTATTACTCTGCCATAAAAAATAATAAGTTTGAATCATTTCTACTTAAATGGACATACCTTGAGGATATCCTCATAAGTGAAATAAATAGGGCACAGATAGGTACATATCGCATCTTTTCTCTGATATGAGAAAATAAAGATGTAAATGAGTCCTAGCATTGTATGTTATATATTGTGAAATAGAAAATGCTCAATGTAAAATAGGGTGAAAGGGGAAAATGTTGAGATTGTAACAAAAAAGTAAGGAAACTAATTTTATGCATATGGGGGGTGGTAGGGTGGGTAGGGCTATGGGAAAAAATGCGAATTAAGTTGTGTCTTATACTGGTACAAATCCCCATTATGGAGTGCAATCATGATGTGTATATTTAATGTACCAATAAAGACAAAAAAAAAAAAAAAAAAAAGAATCGTGGCAGAGGCCGGGGATTTAGCTCAGTGGTTCCAGCGCCTGTCTTGCAAGCGCAAGGACCTGGTTCGATCCCCGGTAACTACATAACAATACTGGGCATGGAGACTCACGACCAGCAGCAACCAGTACCACATACCACAGTGCCAGGCGTGGTGGCTCACACCTGTAATCCCAGCACTTGGGAGGCAGAGCAGGAGGATTGCTGTGATGTGAGTTGGAGGCTGAGCTCATGGCCAGCCTGAACTATAACGCGAGACCTTGTCTCAAAAAACAAACAAACAAACAAAAGAATCGTAGCAGGAACTGGGAGTGTTTAGAAATATTTTTTGTTCAATTTCTAATTTTGTTAACATTTCTAGAAAAATGATGCAATCTGTAAACCTCAATAAATAAACAGGATATAAGGTTACAATGTACAGTGAAAAAAGATGTACTTTTATGTACCTGCTGGTGGCTGCTCCTCCACAGAAGTCATGGACTCTATTGTTTTCTCAACAGCTACAGTGAAAAGCAAAGACTGCTTAGTTAATAAACAGCACTCCAAAGAGATAAATGAAAACCAAGTAAAGGGAAAGCTATCTGACCTCAGCCAATTTCTAGCATCTCTTTATGAAAATGTAATGTAAAAAACCAGTTCCGGTGCTCACTTCAGCAGCGTATATGTTAAGAAACCAATACAAAAGGGCATAGTGAGTTTCCAGGCTAAAGATATAATTGTTTTAATCTGAGATCTAATTCTTATTCCATTACTCTTACATCTAGACTTCATTTTACCATCAACAAAAAAAGATATTGAATTTTAAAACTTCAAGTGGCTTTTACAATAGCATCAAAACCCATAGAATTCTTATGGATGTCTAATAAATATGTGGAAAATCTGCATACAGAAAACAGACCTTGATGAGACAAAACTTAAATGAAGAAACATACAGTATCGATAGGTTAAAAAACTTAATAATGAGGCCAGGATTTAGCTCTGTGGCTCCAGGACCTGCCTTGCAAGTGCAAGTTTCCAGGTTCAATCCCCAGTAACCACATACCACAATGCCAGGTGTGGTGGCTCACGCCTATAATCCTAGCACTTGGGAGGCAGAGGCAGGAGGATTGCTGAGTTCAAGGCTGAGTTTAGGACCAGCCTGAACTACAAAATTGAGACCCTATCTCAAAAAAAAAAAAATGAAAGTTATGATAGCAATTTTCCTCAGATATTATAAGTAGACTCAATGCAGTTCAATTTAAATATTTCATCAGACATATTTGTGGAAGTTGATAAGCTGATTTGATTCTTTGGTGAAACTCATTAAACATTGTTTTTATCAAGATAATATGTTGCATACATTAAGTATATATGATTTTTAAGTGATATTTCAGTAAAGCTAGAAAAATGAAATTTGAGCCAAGAGAAAAAAAATCTAGGTTACTGTGCTGTGAGTAACAAAAAGGATAAAGACTAAAATATATGATAAATATTGGGAAGAGGGAGGAAAATGTTCAAAGTGGAGGGGAACGATGATGAGGAGAGGAGAAAGAAAGGGGAAAGAAAAGACTATGAGAGAATAAATGGAAACAAAGCTTTGGAAAATAAGGAAAGGAAGGATTGAAGGGACAGAGGGAGCTGGGGAAAAAGGAAGAATCAAGATGCAACATGTCCAGGTACAAATTGTCTGTGATGAATATGGCCATCGCATATACCCAAACTGCACCAATACAATTTATTTTACTAAAAAAAATTTTTTTTTGATACAGGGACTCACTTTGTAGTTCAGGCTGGCCCTGAACTCACTATGTAGTCCATCTCAGCCTCAAACTCACAGCAATCCTCCTGCCTCTGTCTCCCAAGTGTTGGGATAGAAGGCGTGAGCCACTACAGCTGGCCGATAAAACTGATTTTTTAAAGAAAGAAAAGGAATAAAGTTGGGAGACTCACACCATCTGACTTCATTCAGCACTACTTTGAAGCTACAGTAGTCAAGACTATGATTGAGGCATGAGGATAGTCACACAGACGCATGGAACAAAAGGAAGGTTCTGAAAGCAGATCTCTACATATATGGTTGTTTTATGTTTCACCAAAGTTTAAAGTATTTCAATACAGATAACACAGTCTTCTCAATAAATGGTATTGGAATGATTAGTCATCTATGCAAAAAATACTTTTGAATTATATATTAAACTAAGCACAAAAACTAAATTAAAATAGACCATATGAGTAAATGAAACATATAGAAGAAGGAAGGTAATAATAATCTGACAGACGTTTAGTTAAGCTGATGTTTGCTACAGTAAACTGGATTTCTTCAATGTTTTAAATCTGCTCTTTTGAAAGTGCTGTTAATAAAATGGAAAAACCCAACAGACCAGAAAAAATATTTGCAAAACACATATCTGATAAAAACTTGTATCTTAATATACTAATCTATCTTCCATTACAGTAAGACAGACAACTCAGTTTTTTCAAAAGCATAAAATATTTAAGTAGACATTTCAAAAAGAGATGCAAATAAATAAATGTTTCACTTCATTTTTCTTTAGAGAAATGCAGCCTAAAACCACAAAGTGTGTTATTGATATGCCTGTACTAAGTGCTAAAATGAAACCCATTATTCTATGTCGCTAATATGTACTAATAAAAACAGCCTCCAAATGTCAGCACCATCTCAATATAGTACAGATAGCATAATAGCCAAATTTAAAAATAGATGACTTAACATGGTGACGAGGATGCTAACATTTGTCATTCTCACACTTTGCTGGTGGGAATGCAAAATGATACAGCGATTTTTTAAAACAGCCTGCAACTTCTACATGAATATTTATAGTAGCTTTACGTACCACAGTAAAAACTAGAAACAGTGCTAAACACTTGTAAACCCATGATGTGGGGTGCTGAGACAGGAGTATCACTATGAGTTCAAAGCCACCCTGGGCTACATAGTGAGTTCAAGGCCAGCCTGGGATGTACAGTGAGACCTTGTCTCAAAAAACAAAATAAAAACTACAAATTAATGTTCACCATGTAGTGAAAAGATAAACAATTTTGATACATCCGCACAGTGAAATACTACTCAAAAATAAAAGAATGAATATTTGATACGTGGAATTACAAGGATGATTCTCATAAACATTAGGCTAAGTAAAGAAGCCCAATAAAAATTCTCATCATTACTTGATTACATAATGTGATATTCTGGGAATAGTAAACTATAGAGATGGAGCTCACATCAGGGGTTGTCAGGATTCAGCACTAAAGAGAGATTTAAGTACAAAGAAGGACAAAGAAAATTTATAAGGAAATGTTAATGCTCTATATCTTCATGGTGATGATAATTACACAACTGCAATTCTTACAGTTCTTTGAAGTATATGGTAGTTTTTACTGTGTGTAAATTATGCTCAATAACCCTGATTTTTAATAAAGGGTGACTCTGGATGTGTAGAGCACACAGGCGCAAACGCCAGGTGGCAAGTCTGTGGTAATCTAGGGAGGAAAGGATAACAAAGGCTTAGGTCAGGACAGTGACTGTCAGATGAGGACGAGGTCAGGAGCACAACCCAGGGCTCCTAGCTGTAACTGGGAAATTAATTCATCCACAGATTCCTATTTGCGTAATTCAAGATATACAGAGGTCTGAAGACTTAATGATTTGCTTAAATATTCCTGTTTGGGTGCTAAACTCTGTATATGCTCAACTATAGAAACATATAAACTGAAAAGAACTAGGGAAACGACTCATAAATATAAAGTGACTTACTAGGAAGACTAGTTTCTGATGGCGATGGTGCAGGTAATGGTGCTAATGAAGATGAGGTGGATGATGACAGTGATGATGGCGGTGGTGGTGATGTTGAAGGTGACAATGATGATGATGAAGACTGTGATGATGAGGATGACTGTGATGATGATGACAAAGACGGTAACGATGATAAAGAAGATAATAATTCTGCTTCTGTTTATTAGGATAAGAAATATTCTATTGAATTATGTTTTAAGACAGTGATTCTCAAAATGTGATCACCAGACCAGCAGTGCATAAGCATCCTGAACTTGTCTAAAATACAAATTCTCCTGTCCCACCTACAGTGAACAGATAAAATACTCCAAGGGTAGGGTCCACAAATCTGTGTTTCATAAGTCACCAGGGGATTCTAATGCAAATTAAGTTTGAACAACACCACTGTAGAATAAAAAAGAAGTAAAATGAATCATGCCATGGTATTTCTGAGTGACAGAGGTACTCTGAAATCATATGTGCATAATATTTTCAATTTCTCTGTTTTCTCCCAAATACCTTACGAGGACTGATGAGCATAATTATAGTAGCTGATAACCTGAAATCAAGGACTATTAATTGTGATTCTTCAGTGGCCACAGATCAGCCCTGTATTGCCTGCAACTGCCTGGTGACTGGACTTTCACTTGGAAAGGTTCTGCACTTGAGGTGCCATGAGCTAATTCCTAACTTCCGTGTCACTGCTGTCACTCCTCAGCCTAGAACTCTCCACAGAGACATCCTCAAGAATACCAGGCTGTAGTCTGGGGCAGCTGCTGAGGAGGGGGTCACTCAGACCAGAACTATGGGGTTCCCTGGAGGACAGCGTGATTTGTGATGACTGCTTGGCCTCCTGAGCTGCATTCTGAGTCTGTGTTATGGAGGGTTGGTATCAGCTGAGAACACCTTCCAAGCTTCAGGAACCGTGGGACATTCAAATCAGCCTCTGTGAACGACTTAAAGCTTGATTGGACAGATTTACTTGCATTCCATTTCCTTTACATTCATTAAACAGTCAAAGTAGAACGGGACATAGAAATCAGTCTGCCTTGGTGGGGGAGGGCTTGCCTTACTAGAGGACCTGTTCATGGAGAGAGACGACACCAGCCCTTCCATAAGGAGCAGCTGAGCCATTCCCCACAGGGGCCATTTAGTACACAAAAGGATCCTCACCGGAGCAGATGACGCCAGCATCCTCCTCGTGGCTACAGTTGTGAGTGAACCAGCTGTCATGGGCACACAAGGACAAGCTGCTCTCTGTGCCAGTGCAGTGCACATTGTCTAAGAGGATCTTTCCAAAGCCTGGGCCAAAGTGGGCACCAAGAGGGGCAGACAGAGCTGGGCCACACCCAAGCTGCCTGCACACGACCTGTGCCTCCAGAAGGCCCCAGCCTTCATCACACACTGAGCCCCAGGTCCCCTGGTAGGAAACCTCCACCCGTCCAGAGCATCTTCCTGTGCCATTCACCAGTCTCAGCCTGGGCCAGGCTTCTGTAGAGACAAAAACAAGGGAAGGGTCAGATGCATCTGACCCGCTTGGTGTGTTAGTCAGATTTTCACTGCTGTGACAAAATACCGGAGGAAAACAACCTAATGAAGGAAAGGTTGATTTTGATTCATGGTGGCAGAAGTTTCAGTCTGAAAGTCACACCAGCTGCCCCATTGCTTTCCGTGGCAAGACGGCAGCATCGTGGCAGAAGCATGTCCCAGAGAAAAGCTGCTTCCCTCACAGCAGCGGGGAAACATGACAGGAAGCCGGAGACCCCTGTATCCTATTTCCTCAGTAGGCTCTACTTCCTAACAAGCCATTCAGTGGCAAATTAATCCATTCACAAGGTTGGCAACCTCGTGATACAATCACTTTGCAAACTCCTATTTGAACACATTAGTCTTTTGGGAGACATATTTATCCAAACAAGCATACTTGGCTTAAAAATTAAGATGCGACTTTAAATTATCTCTGATTTGTATGAGTACTACAGAAAAGAAAATGCTTGATGCTCAGACCACAGTGAGATGTGCTCTGTGCTAGTCACTAGACAAAGCAAACAAGGCGCTAGGGTGCATTTTCCCTTGTGCTTTGGTCCTTGGCAAAAGCATGAGAGACATGAAAATTTAGGAACATGTTTTTCTATCCATGGGGAAGTGTATTAAATTTAACAGTATATTTCAAAAATAGAATAAGAACAGAGAAACACACACCTGTATAATAAATGGATTTATTTCAAAAATATAACATCGAGTAAAGAGAAACCACAATGCATAACATAGAGATACTAGCATAATTTATAGAAAATAACATAAAAATCATATATTGCATATGCATAAAAATATAAAAAGGAACTATAAAGATGCATATAAATGAAAGAGAGGAGAGACAAAGTTGGAGTTACTGGGAGTTTCTTACCTACTTATCATCCGTGTGTATATATGTATCTTATCAACTATCTTTCTATTTATCCATCTGCTTATCTACAAACTATCTATCATCTATCTATTTGCAGTAATGGGAATTGGACCAAGAGCTGCCCACATAGTAGGCAAGGGCTCTACCAATGAGCCACATCCCCCACCTTGGGAGTTTCATGTGTAATTACTTCATTTTTTGATAAGAACGAGAAACCAATATAACAAAATGTGAACAATGGTCATGCTTAGGTAAGGGGGTTGTGAATATTTTCTCTCTTGTTCTTTGTGTTTTCTGAACTTTCACTGTTTCCCTAAAATAGCAAGAAAGTACAGCTGACCAGACGCTTAGGTCTTTGGGCAGGATCCCTCCCGTGCCACTTCCCCCAGCTTCCTCTTGACCCTTCTGCAGGAAACCAGACCAACAGTGTGTCCCTGGAGGAAGCTGCTCACCTGGTGGGAGGAGCTCAGGGACATTAGCTCTGCGACTGGCAACTTCGGAGTCAGCCACGGGAAGAACTGAAACAACACGGGGAAGGGGGTTAGGAATACAGGTCCCTTTCCGGGGATCAACACAGTGCACATCAGAAAAGGACTCAGCTAACAGCTGGCACAGGTCCAGTGGCTACTCTATACCGTAACCCAAACATCTGGACTAGCTACGTGCTCATAATGAACTGTCAGATTTCAGAGGAGGTCAGAGTCAAGTTTAGCAGTTGACTCTACAGCATGATCCTGCTGCTTCTAGTGCCTCCTCTTCCTCCTTAACCCTGCATCAACTCTAGTTCTGCTTGAGAGTACTCAGCGGTAGGAACACAATAACTGAAAAATTGGGCAAAAGCTGTAAAATATCATGCGATTCATAAAGATCTCCTTGATGACCCCTCAGAGGTCATTTTGTAACCTAGTGTCCCATCTGGCCACATGTCCCGTGTGGATAGTGAGGGGTTGTCTACCTATGAGACTGGTGATGGAAGCACTGTTCTTACCTGACAAGATGGTTGGTAACTTTTCATTATCTGCTGCAACTGAAACATGAAACATATTCATTAGAAGCATCTGGCTCTGAAAGTCTATGCACACTTGAACGGCCAATGCTTCCCTGGGCAGAGGCCAGTTACACACAGGGATGACCTGCATTTTCTGGAGTGGGGCTTGTCTTCCTAGATGGGAGAAATTCACCTCTATGACTTACTCTCTAGCAGGATTATTCCCAGACAAGACCAAAACTGACCAAATGCCCTGTCCACGCATGTACTACCTACATATTTTTTATTCATTTGACAAACATGTATTCAGTGCCTATAACATGCTAAGCACTGTGATGGGTGCTAGGAATACAGTCATGAGCAAGATAGATGACATCCTTCGTCATTCGGCTGCAGTGTGGCACTGCAGGTGACATCAGGGGCCACATGCTCTCCCTGCCTTCTCTGGTAGTGAATGGTCCCCACCCCAGGCCATCAATTGTATCTATGGTTCTAAAATGTCAGACATGGCTCACACAATGCATCGCACTCATTTTTGTTGTTTTAGCTCACAGTTCACTTGCCTACCTGGTGACAGGGTTGGGTGGTCAATACCCAGGACAGCTGAAGCTGATAGAGCTTCTAGAAAAATAATGCAAGAAAAATGACTCCAGAGATTTCATATGGAATCCAAAGAGGGGAACCAACTTTCCCTGCTTCACGTTTCCCAGAGAAGAACTCAGTGACCTTTAAATAAATGCCTCAAAAACAATGCATTTTAAAGGGAGCAAACAGCCTTGAAAGCTTCATGTTAAGCATGAAAACATCATCGCATGTTTATGTGAAATATCCAGAATAAATAAATATGTAGAGACAGAAAGCAAGCTGCAAATCGCCAGCGCTTGGGGAGGAACAAGGACGGGAGGGTCGTGGGCAGTGGTGGCGGCAGAAGCACCACGGCCCTTCACCAGCCTGGCAGCCTCAGGGCAGAAGCCCCTCCCCCCCAAGCAGTCGAGCCCTCGGGACAACACGATGCGTGGAAGGTCACACTCACTGGGCACTGACTGCACGCTAGACTCCTGCCAAGTGCTTGACAAGGACTCCTTGGCTCCGTCCTCACCACAAATCCTTGAAATATGTGACTGTTCCATTTTTTAGATGAGATGACTGGAACACAAGTCGATGAAGAGACAGGGAGAGTACACAGTGGAGGGTATTAAAGCGCCGGTTCACTCTCGGCTTCAGAGAGTCCTCTCTGAGCACTGCAGGGGAGCTACCTGGCAATCCCACCGAGACTTCGAGAATAGCCTTATAAGGTCACAAGAGCTCGGGTTTTGCCAGGTGTGGCAGTGCACACTTACAGTCCTAACACAGTCCATGTGTTTGAGGCCAGCCTGGGCCACATACTGAGTTTAAGGCCATCCAAACTACATAGGGTGATCCTGTCTCAAAAAAAAAAAAAAAAAAAAAAGAGAGAGAACTGAGTCTAAAAATTATTATTTTGAAATAGTCCCACTCTTTGGCCCACGCTGGCTTAGAACTCGGGGCAACTCTTCTGCCTCAGCCTCCCAAGAGCTGGGATTACAGATGTGTATCAGCTTATCTGGATAAAAGGGTGGGGAATTTTTAAAGTATAATAAATAATGATAAATTAGGATCCTTTTTACTCAAAGAGACTTACCTTGAGGACATACTCATAAATGAAATAAATAGGACATAGATGTGTAAATATCATCTCTTTCCTCTGATATCAGGAACTGAAGGTGTAAATGAGTTCTACAACGTATGATAAGTATTTTGAAATGGTAAGAAAGTATTCAGAGGGAAAAGGGAGTAGGGATAAGTAAAGAAGGGAAAGAAAAAATTTGATGGTAAACAAGGAAGCAAAGCTTATGTATATGGGGGCAGGGAGTTGTGGGGGTGCTGGAGAATGGGGAAAATTGAGAATTAAGTCATGCAGTTGTGGTCATAATGAGCATATAAAATGTACCAACAAAATCAATTTAGAAAAAAGAAAATAAAAACTTTAAAAATCTTTTAAAAATCAATTAATCAATAAATCTTTGATCCGTTAAAAAAGAAAAAAGAATTTTAAAAGTGGACTGAGACAGAAACAAAATTAGAGGTGAGAGTATCAAAGAGCTGCCACCACCATCTGGGCTATGTACATACAAGTTTGGGTAAATAAATACAAGAGTATGAACATCAAATGCAAGTTTGGCTTAGGAACAAACTCCTATTCTTAGCTTCCCTCATTCAAAGTGATCCTCTTGGTTTCTGAATAGGCAATATGGCCAACTGATATTTAATAGTTTTGGTGTAATTCAGATGAGAATTTAGAATAGTCTACAGATTTGACTTTTAATCTTCAAAGTCAGATTTTATGTGTTATTGTCCCATCAACCCAGAGACAGTATTAACCTATTTGAGAATAAATGTATGCCTTAGGAAAACAGATTATAGATACTCCCTATCTAGCTGCTAGGAAGATTAGATAAGAAAATTCACATAAACCGGGCTGGGGAGTTAGCCCAGCGGTTCCGGCACCTGTCTTGCAAGCGGAAGGGCCCGGGTTCGATTCCCCAGTATCCACATACAATACTGGGTGTGGAGACTCACACCCAGCAGCAACCAGTACCACATACCACAGTGCCGGGCGTGGTGGCTCACGCCTGTAATCCCAGCACTCGGGAGGCAGAGGAAGGAGGATTGCTATGATGTGAGTTTGAGGCTGAGCTCAGGGCCAGCCTGAACCACAAAGTGAGACTCTGTCTCAAAAAACCTAAAAAAAAAAAAAAAAAAAAAAAGAAAATTCACATAAACCATTCAATATGGTGACTGAAGGGCAATGGTTTTTACTAGAAATTAACTTGGATCCATTACATATGTAATTATAAGTTTTCTGATGGGTGAATCTTAAAAAGTGAAAAGAAATAGGTGAAATTAATTTTAATATTATGTTATTTAATCCAGTGTATCTAATATTATAATTCCAATATGTAACCAACATAAAATTCTAATCAGCAATTTTACTTTCTTTTTATAGTTCTAAATCGTCTTTTAAAACAACTTTACTGAGGTATGTTTAACACATGTACTATGACACATTTGGACGTAGGCATATATCTGCGACAACACTGCCATAATCAAGAAGATAGCCATATCTACCACCTCCACAAGCTTTGTTGTTTTCTTCTTGTGCATATGATATGAACGCTCCTAGTTCTACCTCTTTAACAATTTTTTAATTCTATGATAAATATCTGCACAATGCTATACTGTTAACTACAAGTATCATCATACACAGGATCTCTAGAATTTATTATATATAACTGAAACTTCCTACCTAGTGTATAGAGGCTCCACACTTTTCTAAGTCTTTCAAAGGGTCAGAGTATGTTTGACACACACAAAACTTCTCCATTCCCACTAGCGATGTTTCAAATACTCAGAACAATAGTGCAGACACAAGAGTTTACTAGAGATTGACATTGACCTGTCAGACGATGATGGTAAAACTGAAATATGGGCAGTTACACATGATGGAGTAGAGATGGTGTAAACAAGAAAATGACAAAATGAAAATGAATTTAGACATAGAATAGATATTGGAAAATGAGAAGAAAATGTTCAAGTCAGAAGGGAAACCAGGGGTGGAGGAAGGGAAAAGGAATAAAGGGACAAGAAAAAAGTAAAAGGGAGAAATGGAAACAGAGCTTTTGTAAAAAAGGAGAGGAAGAAGGGGAGAAAGGAGGGATAGGGAATGGGAAAGAAGAAGAAAGATAAGCCATGTACAGGTGCACATTCTGTATGATGAATGTGATCATGGCATATATCTAGAATGTACCAATAAAAAATGAAAATGGACCATAATGGTAACATTACTAGAATGTTCGATGAGAAGAAAAGGCACAGCCTCTCCATGTGACTCATTTGAAAAAATAATTAAATTTTTCGAGTTGAACACTTCCCAGACATTAGGCAGATGCTCTATTCTATTTCTTAAGTTCAAAAGATGTAAGATGGTCTTTAGTAGTTTCTCTTTCATTCACATACACACACACTCACACACACACACACACACACACACACACACACACACACACACATACACAC
>PVIR01023542.1:0-26926 GCA_004026965.1 Petromus typicus | reverse complement strand
TTGTCCTTTGAGTTTTAAATTTGAGTTTACTGCTTGTTCCCTATAAAATAACACCCAGGTCTCGGAGAAGAAACATCTTATCTAGGTGGATTTATTTCCCTTGTAATTTTTGCAAACACTAAAATGCTTGTTTAAACTTTGCTTGTTTGAAATTCGGGAAAGTGAGGTAATAGATTGTGAAGCCCCTCTAAAAGGGAAGGTAGAGTTTAGCTCTGGGCCGAATTTCCAAACCCACTTTAGCAGAGTTTGATCCTTTTAGAAGTAAATATTTCTTATTTTATCCAACCTCCATTCCTCCTTGTTTTCTTTCTCAATTTCCTGCAACAGTACTGCTGTCCTAGCCACTGTGATGACTCCAACAGTCCTTTCCTTTGGGGACGGGAGGAGTAGACAGAGTCAAGGAGCAGGTTCTGATCTTGGCTTTGATCCTCACACATCTGTACCCAAGGCAGATCCTGGGGTGTTTTGTTGTCTCTAAAATGAGGACACTAACCAGGTTCTCTGATTCTTCGACAGGGATGTAGATCAGAGTCACACATCGAGCTTACATGTCCCAGGTTCAGCCCCCAGAAATTCTCATTCCGTAGTGGTGGTATGAGGACCAGCCATACATTTGTAAACACACTCCCGAGGGGCTCTGAGCCTCTCTCCTTTTTGAGAAGCAGTCTAGCTCATCAACATCTGAATTTTCTCCCACTGCCCATTGTTCTGTTTGCCCTGATGTCCTCCCCGGTGTGGAAGGTGTGTTGGATCAGCGCCTTTGCTCAGCGATCTCTTTTTCTTTCTCAGAAACAACCTGCAGTGTTTCACAGTGCGGTGTAGCGCAGCAGCAGCTCGTGAGGAGGACCCCTACATGGATACCACCCTGAAGGTTAGTTAGAACTGGCACTTAATGTCTGCTGAGAACCTCATAAAACCTTAAGATCCAAAGGAAACACGTGAATACCTGTAGATTTGCTCTTGGGGCAAATGATTTGGGAAGGATTAAAGGCCTTAAGGTTGTCTTACTTACTAGAATAAAATTTTGCATGTAAAATAGTGAGCATTTTATGATTTATAATTGAAATAACAGCTTTTAGGATTGCTCTGAAAACATTTTACTCGAGGTATTTTCTAATCTACATCCTCTGTTCTGTTCCACTGATTCACATGTCATTTTTTTGTTTTTGTTTTTGTTTTTTTGCCAAGACCATACTGTTTTTATCACTATAGCTTTGTGGTAGAACTTGAAATCTGGGATTGTGATCCCTCTTGCCTTACTCTTGTTACTCAGGATTGCTTTTGTAATTCTGGTCTCTTCTGGTTCCATATGAATTTTAAGATTGCTTTTCCTAGTTCTGTGAGGAATGCTTTTGCTATTTTGATTATAATTTCATTAAATCTGTATATCAGTTTTGGAATTTTGGTCATTTTGACAATATTGATTCTTCCTATCCAAGAACAGTGGTATGTTTTCTTTTTTTTTTTTTTGAGACAGGGTCTCACTTTCTAGTTCAGGCTGACCCTGAGCTCAGTCTCAAACTCACATCACAGCAATCCTCCTACCTCTGCCTCCCAAGTGCTGGGATTATAGGCATGCGCCACCACGCCCGGCACTGTGGTATGTGGTACTGATTGCTGCTAGGCGTGAGTCTCCACGCCCAGTATTGTATATGGTTACCAGGGGATTGAACCCAGGTCCTTGCGCTTGCAAGACAGGGGCCAGAACCACTGAGCTAAATCCCCAGCCATGTTTTCATTTTCTGATGTTGTTTTGAATCTCCTTTTTCAGAGTACTATAGAAGTGTTTCACTTCCTGTCTTAGGTTAATTCCTAGATTTAATTTTACTTAATGCTAATGTAAAAGGTGTTGTTTCCATAGTTTATTTTTCTTCTCTCTCTCTCTCTCTTTGTTTTTGTTTTGATAGAGGCCAGCCTGACCTTGAACTCATGGTCATCCTCCTGCCTCAGCCTCCCAAATTCAGGGATTACAGGCTTGTACCACTCTGTCTGGTCCTTATTTCCATTATTTCTTTCTCAGTGAAAGAATGTATTGGGTACAGAAATGATACTGATTTTTGTGTTGATTTTGTATTCTGCTATGCTACTGAATTTGGTTATTAAATATAGACTCGTTTGGTATAATTTTTTGGTTTTCTATGTAGAGGATCATGTCATCTGCAAATAATTTGACTTCTCTTTATATATATATGTATATATGATTCTTCATACACACACACACACACAGACACACACACACACACATATATATATATATCCCTTTTATTTATCTTTTATTAGCCTGATTTCTCCAGCAGTATTTGAAGAACTCTATAGAACAGGAGTGACAGACATTCCTGTTTCATTCCCAGTTTAGAGAGAAAATTTTCAGCTTCCCTCCATTTTATATGTTGACCATTGATTTGTCATAAATGGTTATCAGATTGAGATAAAATCTTCTATACCTATTTTTTTCAGAGTTTTTATCATGAATGATTTGGAATTTTGTCAAAGGATTTTTCTATGTCATTTGAAAGATTTTTGTCCTTGCTTCTGTTTATGTGATGTATTACATTTATTGATTTGAATATGTTGAATCATCCTTGCATTTCTGGGACAAATCCTACTTGGTTGTGACATTTTTGGTGGTTTGTTGCATTCTGTCTGCAGTATCTTGTTAAGGACTTTACGTCTGTGTTTACCAAAGAGATTGGTCTTCACTTCTCTTTTTTGCTTGGGTCTTTTTCTGGTTTTGGAATAAGAGTAATGCTAGCTTCCAGGAATGCTTTTGGGAGTACTTTTCCCTTTAGATTTTATTAGAGTTTGAGAGTATTGGCATTATGTATTCTCTGAAGTTCTTGCAGAATTTGGCAATGAATCCACTGGGAACTGAGCTTTTCTTGCTAGTTTTTTAAATTTATTTTTCATTTGCATTACCTGATAATGGATTATTCAGAATTTTTATATTTTCTTGCTTCAACTTTCGTAGTTATATATATCCAGGTATCTCAATTTGTTCTGAATTCTCCATTTTATTATAATGTTGATTCTCAAAGTTGTTATTAATGATCTGCTATTATGATTTTACCTTTTTAATTTCTAGTTGCATTTGAGTCTTTTTTTTGTAAGATTGAGTAGGGATTTGTCTATTTAATCTTTCAAAGAACAAACTTCGATTTACTGATTTCTTTTAGCTCAATTAACATTAATTTCTGTTCTGATATTTATAGTTTCCTTTCTTGTAGTAGATTTGGTTTTGGATTGTTCTTCTTTTTCTAGGACCTTGCGATGCATTGTTAGTTCATTCATTTGGCCATGCTCTATTTTTCTGATGTGGCCCATCAAAAATATAAATTTCTTTTTTAGGACTGTTTTCATTGTGTGCCATACCATATGTTGTACTGGAATTACTTGATTCTAAAAACTGTCTAATTTCTTCCTTGATTTCTTCTGTGAACCATTAATTATTTCAAAGAATATTGTTTAGTTTCTATGTGTTTGCATGATTTCTGTAGGTTCTTTTGCCACTGATTTTTAGTTTCATTGTACTTTAAAAAAATATGCTAGGGTACTTTTTATTTTTTTGCTTTTATGTAAGTATGCTTTATGAGCTGGTATGTGCTCTGTTCTCGATAAAGTTCAAATAAATAAACCGTAAATATTTATTAAGCCTATTGGTTTGAATGTTTGGTTCACTTCTAATACAGTAGTACCTTGATTCACAAACTTAATTTGTTCTACAATTTTAGAAATGACCACAGTTGTGTTTGCGTGGGAAAGACAGCTGCACTGATGTTTGTCACCTGATACGGAGTTTGTGAGCAAAAGCAAAATTTTGCTGAACCAAAATTGTTTGCAAAGAAAAGTGTTCATAACCCAAAAGTCCTAGGCCCTTCTTTATGTTTAAAAAGTGATTTTTCTTCCTGGATGTGTAGTTTCAAAGTCTCATAATTCATAGTTTTCTCTTCTTTGCCTTAAGGCCTGTGGGTTTGCAAGGTGGCCCTCCCGAATTCCAGGGGCCTCTGTTTTCCCCAGGCTGTAGCAATCTCTAAGCTGATTTGTGTCTCTGACTCCACTGACGAGGAAGGCAGTCAGACCCAGATCTCTCTTGGATGCAGGCAGTAGGGTGAAGGCTGAAGGCTCAAATACTCAATGTTGGCTCTGTCAGACCCAGCACAATTTAAGCTGTGCCCGGCCCCGTCTTGGGGGATAGGGCATGTGTTCTTCTTCCCCAGGCTCAAACCCACCAAGGGGACTCTTTGCAGCCTATTCCTTGTCTGGTTGTCGCCCATGTCTGTCTTTCATCTGATCACATTGGGGAAGTATGGGATACCCCTTCTGCACTCACATCCCAGGTGTCTGAGAACATGTGCATAACAGGCATAGTTACCTAAGAATGATCTAACATACTTAACCATGCACACGTGACATGGACAATGTCATATTTAGTCTTACCAGGTCTCAATAAACAGATAAGACAGAGAACGCCTGTGAATGGAGAACACTGAACCCTGTTAGTTGCTGTTTTGCTGAAGGAGTAAAAAGACAAGCAGCCCTTGAGCTCTGGAGCTGTAGCTCCAGCTCTGCCCCGCCCTGCGGCTGCCCTTCCGCTGGTGATTCCTTCACTTTCTCCATGTGTTGTTATAGTTGCGGAATGAATTAAGTCACTCACAGAGGACTTATGTGGACTCAGTGGATCCCTCTCAGGGGCCTCCTGCAAAGCTCGGCCTCAGTCCCGCAGGATTTCGCCAGGAACCCTAAAGAGAAGCTGGTCCCCACCCCACTCTGAGTCCCAGATCCAGTCAGCCCCTTCCTGGGACCGGCTCCGACCTAATACCCTGGCAGGGTGGCAGATGCCTGCACTGGGGTTCCATTCTGGCCACTGCCTGCCATGTGGAAGGAGCGCCTGAGAGGAAAACAGTGCGCCGTCCCTATCCATCCCAGCCTGGGCGCCGGAGTTGTCATTGCTGCCCAGACCTCCAGTGCTGCTTTTCCCTTATGCCCAGCACTCACTGTGCCCTGCTGAGCCAGCTCCCTTCCCTGTGAGCCTCGAGTGAGGCCAGAGCCCGAAACAAGGGCCCGGGAGAGAGGCCTGGCTCCTCCATTCCTTCTCTGCCTTGCAGTCTCTCTCTCAAACTTCTCTGAGGCTTTTTATTTTCTTGTCATTTTCTTCAAGATTTCTGGAAACCTACTTTTCCTTATTTCTTAATAAAACACTATGGATGCCAGTATAGTCAGAAGGAGAAAACTGAATAAGATGCATTGAAATGGCTTATTTATAATATTATCAAATATTCCTATAATTCCCTTATTTTTTAAGTCTTCAGCAACCTTTTATACTTCCTCTGAGAGCCTTTGGACATGGTAGATCAATAACCTCATTTTTAGTGAGAATGTGCTTAGTCTTAGAAAAGCTCTTGACCACAAAATATTGACAATTTGTGATTTTTTTTGACTTTGAGTTCCGCTCTCAAAAATACACTGATTGGCCGGGCCAGGGAGTTAGCTCAGTGGTTCCGGCGCCTGTCTTGTAAGTGCAAGGACCCGGGTTCGATTCCCCGGTAACCACATAACAATACTGGGTGTGGGGACCCACACCCAGCAGCAACCAGTACCACATACCACAGTGCCGGGCGTGGTGGCTCACGCCTGTAATCCCAGCACTCGGGAGGCAGAGGCAGGAGGATTGTGATGTGCGTTTGAGGCTGAGCTGAGGGCCAGCCTGAACCACAAAGCGAGACCCTGTCTCAAAAAACCTAAAAAAAAAAAAAAAAATACACTGATTGGCTGGGCGTGGTGGTTCAGGCCTATAATCCCTGCACTTGGGAGGCAGCCTTGGCTACGAAGTTGAGTCTAGGACAAACCTAAACTACAAAGTGAGAACTTGTTTCAGAAACTTAAAAAAAAAGCAAAACACACTGATATTTGCCTAATACTTTCTTATGCTATTTTACTTCTGACCTGTGAACTCTTTGAATTGATACTTGTTACGAAGGTACATACTGCTGTATTTTCAAAGGTGAGTTGGTGTCTACTTGGAACCTTGTACAACTTTTTCCAGAAAAATAAGTGTCCTGTAACAGTAGTTACATGAACAGACAGCCTGGAGTGAACAGAGAAAATATAACAGAGTCTCTGTCACCACCTCTGGGAAGTGAGTGTTTTTGGAACACAAGTCTGAATCCCGGGTGACCCTTGCTTTGCCATGACCTACCTGGTTTTCTGTTGGCACGCAGGCTGATTGCTTGCCCTCAGCCCTTTAGGAAATCTGAACCACAGATTTCTTATTTTTTCTATACAATTCATTATAATCTTTTCAAGAAAGAGATGATTTTTAAAATAAAGGTTATTTTTCTAATGAAAATGGAAAGATGAAAGTGATAAAATATGTTCGTTCTTCCTTATCATCCTTCTCTTTTCCCACTCAGCTGGCCTGTATGAACCTCAGAAATATATAAGCTCCCTAGCGTGCTGGTGATGGTGAATCTGGGGACATAAATGCTCTGGAGATTGAAGTAGGCTCAGTCCACATGTGAAAGATCATAGTTCCATGTCTTCTTACACTCTCATAAAGCTAGAGAGAATGAACAAGTGGGCAGTGAAGGGGAAGGAAGGCAGCTGGTGGGCACTTGCTTCTCTCTGAAGTGGCGGAGGCGGGAAAGGAGGAGCCGTGGTGACTCATCTCACGCTTTCCTTCCTTGTGAGCGCACGTTCACAGCCCACATGCTGATGCAGGCTGGGAGCTGTGGTCTCTGAAAAGGTTTTACAACCTCATAGTCCGGTCCAAAGTGCATGGGATCGTCCGCCCTTTCCTCTTGAGATTCTGCCTCTTCAGCACTGCCCACATACATTTTAACTATTTTTAGAAATGAAAACATAGACAAGTTTTTTCTTCTACTACTTTCCATCAAACGGATGGTCGTAGTGACCTCAGAGTCAAAATGTTATTCACAGAGGAGAGGTCAGAGGCCTATCAGCATCGTTTTGTGAGATCCCAGAAATGCTCTCCGTTGTCTTTTCTTGTGCATTGTACATGAGTCAGTGGTCCCCTCCAGGAGAGCAGCCTTGCTCGTCTCGTTTACCTCACAGACCAGCCCCTGAGCTAAAAGGTCACAGTCACAGTTCCCTGAACACACAAGGATCTCTTACACACACCCAACCACAAGAAACCATCACATGCACTCTCCAAACCATAGAGTATTCTTTCAGAGTGTGTGAGTTTTTCCTAGAAATGCTGTCTAGGTGTACCCCTAGCCAGCCACCATGAGTAGACATTTCCCTGGGTGGCCCTGTACCAGCTGAAGGCTGCTCTGCTACAGAGCCACTGCAAGAGTTTCTGCAGCTGTGGGACACTCTTTCTGCATTTATTTAGTCAACCAACACGAAAGTTATTGGTTGAGTAGCTCCATAGAAGAGACAGTGGGTTACAGGGACATAGGTAATTATCCCTGTCTTAACAACAGGAATGTGGACTTACTGAGGAGTGAGGGAAGCAGAAGAGATTTTATACAGTAGACTTATTCGTGAAGATCCATATGCCTTTACTCCTTTCTTAAATCTGTGGTTTTCTTTTTTTTTTTTTTTTTTACTAGGCTTGCCCACCTGTCAGTATGGATGTCTGTGCTTTAAGAATACAGCTTTTCATAGGCTTGAAAGCCATCTGTCATTTTAAAAACCATATAGTGCTTCTGACCAAGGTGGACCCTGAAGCCATTCCAGACCGAAGAGATTCACCAAGGAGGTTTCTGTGAGCAAAACCTTGCCCTAGACATTCCTGCCAGCTTGTATTGTATGAACTGTAGTCGGTGTAGCTTGTGTGGGTTAAGTTTTTAAAAATCAAAACTTGGAATGATCAGATAGTTTTTCTATAATGGCCTTTGTAATGGAACATGGAACTTTCAGGAGAAAATGAATTATACAATAGTAACTGTAAAAAGTTTCTTATCTAAATCTGTTTTACATAAGAATTTTTGAAAGCATGCTTTTTTATATAATTCATGGGAATTTGTGTTAAATTCTAGCTACAAAGCTTTTTCACTGTTTTTATTTGATCTTCTAGGAGTTATGTTTTCTAATCCAAAGATTTCTGATTAATTGCAAAAGCAATTAATGTTTCTCGCTCAACAGCATATTCACATATTTATAAATGTGTGCTGATCTACTTTAAAAATCCAGTCGAATTTTTATTACCTTAATCTCTAGTTCACTTGTTGTCTGTCTTCATGTTTCTAAGAGCTGAACACTTAATTCCAAACCAGTAATGCATCAGACATCCATCTGATGTCTGTCTTGTGAAGGCTACAAGCAGGAGAGACCCTGGGCACAGGGACTTTGATACCTACAGCCTTTTGTAAGCTGTCTTTTGAGCTTGGTCATTTGAGAATACTTGGGGAGTGAATTGGAAGCAGTTGGTTTTTCCATACATAATAATTATATAACATGTAGTTGGTCCGTGCAGTGCTGAGAAGTAACGTACAGTGAAAACCAGTCCTACATCTGGTCACTGAGAGATCACTGGATGAAAGTGATTTCATAGTTATAATGTGTTGCCCAATATTTATCACTTGGTACTGTCCTTCATTAATAATACATCTTAAGAGTTGTTAACTATTGCTATGTTTTCAGTTCTAGAAAAGACACGAGTGTGAAAATTAAACCCTCTGTAGCCGAAGCTGGCTGGAGTTTATATATTGTGAATACGATCTCACCAGTGCAATTATACAAAGAAATGGTACTTTTTCCAGATTTCTGATCCTTATTTGTATAAATTCAGTAAAATTGATGATCCTAAATTGATTATGTATCTCACACATTCTGCCAACCAGTTTCCAGGATGGTGTGATGACGAGTTTGTATCTTCACCTTCTCATTTTCACAGCTTCTAAGAGTCCCTTATTCAAACACACCTGCCTAAAAGGTTCAGTGACCCAGGCTCAGTACTATTAGCTCTTGCCGTTGACTTTAAACCCTAGCAAAGAGAAACATGAAATGGAGTTGAAAAGAATCAAAGGCAAGCTATCCCTATCTCTTTCTTTATATCTAGGCATTGTTCTAGGATGCAGTAATTGCACTGGCCAGTACCTATCAGAAGGGACCTGGAATGGATGCTTTACCTTGTTCTAAGAGTGAAACCTTCCTTCTCATCTCTGCCAGTTATTTTAACATTTTATTTTGAAGTGATTTCAAACTAGAGAAAAGTTGAAAGAATAAGAGCAGTATGAAGAAGCCCCGTGTTTTCCCCCACACAAGTGTATTTTCTCTGTACGTAGTCAGCGCTTCACCCCTTTGCTTCTCTTTTACTTGTACTCCTGTGTTTTCTCAACACAGGTTGTTTCTGATCCGTTGGAAGGTAAATTTAATAGTCATAACTTTTTTCCCCTAAACACTGCATTGTATATTCTCCACAAATCCAAATATTCTCTTGTTTAACCACACTACAAAAGCATTTTTGAGTAAATTTAACTTAGAGATGATATCTAAACAGCAATTCTTATTTTATTTTTATCAATTTACCCAGTCATGGCTTATAAGCATTTTCCAACCCCTTCAATCTAGGATCCAGTTTGCAATCAAGTAACATATTGAGTTATCATTTCTCTTTAGCTTCCTTGAATCTGGACTATTTCTGTTGACTTTCTTCTTATTTTATAATACTGACATCTCTCTTGAAAAACATATCTTTCCCTTCTACCTTTATTTTTCAGGGTTTTCTTCATTTTAGGTTTGTTAGATTATTATTTCACGATTAGATTCAGATTATGCATTCTTAGTTTTTTTAGTGTATTATATCTAGAGATACATAATACCCATCTCCTCATAGTTTTGTTAATTTTGGTAAGCAGGTAAAAATGTGTCCTGATTTCCCCCACCCCCAGCAATTTATACTGACAATCACAGTGTATCAACTTGGTCCTGTCTTTTCAATCTTGGTTAATTGAAGGCAATTGGACTTTGTCTAGATGAAATAAACACTGGTGTCTGAATATACTGATTGACCCAAATTAGCTAGTGATAATCTGTCTGAACCTTCGAGGAATTATGCAGTAGTTGTAGTAGACCTTAGACTCACAAGTTGAAATTCTGGAAGTGATAGTCATTTTCAACTTGAAGTCTCAAGATCACATAATTTAAAAAGTGAAGTTAACTACATCAAATACTTTCACCACCTTTATCAAGTTAGGACCAAATGATCACTGAGTTAATTGTGATACAGGATGATTTGACCTTTCTCAACTTTTTTTCGAAACTGTTCATTTATTTTTGTGGTGCTTGTGATTAAACCCCAGGCCTTGCTCATGCTGAGCGAGTACTCTACCACTGACCTACATCCTCAGGCTCCCTTCATCCTACAATCTGTTAAACAAGGTGTGTTTGTACTGATGCATGTCTTAAACTGGCTCCCAGATTGTGGAGAAAGAACACTCTCAGCTAAGGCCCCACTGAATGATGGATAATCACATATTCACTGTTTTTATTCTCACTGTTTAATATGCTCAAATATAAATGTCATCCCCACTAGTTAGATGTGTTTAAGAGCCAGAGGACTCTTGGGTGTGTTTCTTCAGCAACATTAGCTGTGTGTCTCTCGTTTTAGGTGGACTATAGTAACGCCTACAAGACTGTAAAAACCCAGAGCTGCATCCACCTTCTCAGCGAGGCCCACCTGTTAGTGAGAGCCGCCCTGATGGATACCAGCCAGCTGGAACCTGGAGAGAAAGCAGAGCTTTTGGAAGCATTTAAAGAAAGCTGTGGGCACCTTGGAGATTGTTACAGCAGGTTGTCAATGCTCCCGAGAACCTTGTTACAGAAGCCATCTTGAGTTTTGGATATTTTTGCCAACTTTTTAAATCTGATCAATAGGGGAACATGTGAAGGGAGGTGGTTTGTTTATTCACCTATTTTAGAAGCATTTACTGAACACACACTGTGCTGTCCACTGTGCTGGGCTTAGATACAGATGAATGTGACCCGTTCCCTGCGTTGAGTCACCGCTTACTAGAAGAGCAACTAGTCTCAAGTCCCTCAGTCTCCCACTCATATACTTTGGAATTGGAAGTGTTCTAGGCTAGAGGTACCCTTAGCAGTGAAAAATCTCAGTCCTATTCTTCATTATTATCTGTTAGCTTAAAGAGTAGGTATCATTTGGATAGTCTGTGCTCCTAATCTAAGTAATCAGTGCTTTTATGAAAGAGACACTAGAGTGAATAAGAATTTTTTTGAGGATGTTATTTACAGATTTCTTATGTATGTGTCAGAGGCTGTCACGAGCCATTGATTGTAAATTAATAAAACATTTTTTTCTACCTGTGATACTATTATTTCAGAGCCACATCGTGAATTAAAAATTCACTTAGTGAATTATTCTTTTTTTGTATTTATTACAGTATATAAAAAGAAACTGCATTAATTGGAATGACTTGGAAAACAAAACCTAGGCATTTATTCCAATTACTAGGGGCACTACAGAGTATTTTGAGATTCATGTCTTTGGAAAGCATGATCTATTTTATTATTGGCTATGTGAAATATACAAGTTTAGAATTTACAAATTTGAAGGATTTCGTTTCCTTCCCTTTAGGCTTGACACTCAGCATTCCCACCTCGCCTTGCCATACTATAAGATGTCTGGTTTGTCCCTGGCTGAAGTTTTGGCCCGCATGGATGGGGCGGAGTATGACTCGCAGAGATATGAGAGGGGACTGATCTTTTATATTAATCATTCACTTTGTGAAAACCTGGATGAAGAATTAAGTGAAGTGAATATTATCTTTTGTTTAGTTATAACTAATACTTTAAACTTCATTTCATGAATTATTCTATATCATACTATTTGGAAGTCAATTTCAACTGTTTTCATCTTTGTTATTTTTCTCAAAAAAATAAATGCCATTTCCTTCATTAATGATCATAGAATGTATGGCTCATCTTCTCCCGTTCACTCACTGGATGGACAGGGAGATGCAGTCCACAGCAACCGCAAGACTTGTCCCGTGACAGTAGCCTGACTAGAATGTGGGCCCTGCCTTCCTGCTCAGTTGTGGTCCTTCGCACTGCCCTAGAGCTCCTCTTCTCCAAATGTCCAAAACTCACTTAGGAAATCTTAGCCAATGACTTTAAAACTTTGTAGTTCAGGCTGGTCCTGAATTCAACCTTGAACTCAATAATCCTCCTGATTCTGCCTCCCAAGTGCTGGGATTACAAACATGAGCCACCACGCCCAGCACCGTGGTATGTGGTACTGATTGCTGCTGGGCGTCAGTCCCCATGCCCAGTATTGTATGTGGTTACTGGGATCAAACCCAGGATCTTATGCTTACAAGGCAGGCACTGGAACCACTGAGCTAAATCCCCAACTTCCCTCAACTGATTTTTAATCAAAACTTGGTACTAAAGTTTTATCTTTAATTACAGTGTTAGTATCTTATATTTTTGAGTATATAGTTAGTTTTGATTTTTTTGGCTGACAGACCCTTTATTCTTTGTTCCCACTCATTAAAGGAATTAGCAGCAAAAGTGGTTGAGATGTTTCACATAGCTGAGCCGAAACAATTGCCCCACGTGCTCTGCAGTCCTTCTATGAAGAATGTGAATCCCTTAACTGCCTTGAGCTGTCTAAGGAAGCTGGACACCTGTGGCCTCTCCTCAGTCTTGGTGACACTGACGAAAGCAGCATTGGCCCTAAAGACAGGAGATCTCGACATGCACAGAAGTGAAATGAAAAGTCATTCGGAGGTATGATGCCCGCCTGGTGTCAACAGTGGGAGGGCGGAAGAGGCTGAGATCGAGACAGTTGGGCTTTTTATAGGTCACAGGTTCTTAGTTGTCATGGGGAGACGACTTACTATTAGAAGTAGAGTGATCTAAGTGGGACTTTGGGTCTGGCAAATGAGAGAAGACTGATACATGACAGCAGGGGACAGTCAGGTCTTTTAACTTAGTGTGAAGTACATTCCACCACTAGTTGATACTGAGGAAACTCTTTAGGGACATGAGGCAAAGATGTTAAGCATACAGGGAAAGAAAATTGGAAATAATGTTATTTGCGCTTTTGTCATATAACAGAGCTATCTGCATATGTTCTTTAATTCCTACTGCAATAAAGCTACGAGGCAGATATATTATGAACATAATGCCGGTGAGGCAGCTAAGACATGGATTGCTTAGTTGCCCGTGATCACACAGTTGGCAGGCAGGAGGCCCCCAGAGAGCCGAGCAACTTGCCTGCAGAGTCTGTGTCCTGCACTGTTGCTTTTGTTGCCTCAGTGTGATCACGTGCCCAAGTAAAACTGGTTGTACAGTAAGAGCCAAAGTCCTCTATTGTTTTACAAGTGGCGTGCTTTGTTATAATGAAGAGAACGTGTTGACATCAGGGCGTCTTCTGCTTTGAAGAGTAGAATCCTAGAAAAAAGTTAATTTTCTTTCTGTAAGTTTGAAAAAAACCTTTTTTTTTCCAATTGAATTAAACTAAATCTAAAGCATTCTACAAGAACTTAACATCTTGATGTTTCCTTAAATATTAAAGTATTAATAACTTCTATAAGCAATTAATGTTGTCCTGCTTGGGATTCATGAACTAGCCTTTGTTTTAAAAAAAAGTCTTTTAACCAAATTATTAATAGCCTAACCCTGAATCCCAAATGCATGAGGATATATCTGCCAGAGGATAATTTGAATACATTGTACACTTTTCTAAATTTCTTCTTTGTCTGAAGATGAAATTGGTGTGTGGCTTCGTTCTGGAACCTCGGCTACTGATTCAACAGAGGAAAGGACAGCTGGTCCCCACAGAGCTCGCAGCTCACTTGAAGGAGACTCAGCCTGCATTGCTTGTGGCTTCTATCCTGGGTTTACAAAAGAACAACAAAATTGGGATTGAAGAGGCAGACTCTTTCTTCAAGGTTTGTCACATTAAAAAAGGAATTTTTCTGAATAGCTTGACAAAATGTATGGAAAGTCAGGGAGCCAGAAGAACAAAAAATGAGATTTTTCACTTGTTTATTGAAAAAACTTATATTTAATCAGTTTGTAATATAAAAGTACAAATAAAGAATATTTCTGGAGAAATTCTGTTCATCCAACCATGCAACCTGCACACTGTTGTGTGTTGAAAATGTCCATGTGATTTTGCCACGGCACTAAGCATTCCTTGCATGCCCCTCACGATGGTGTGTATTCAGGCTAGCTGTAATTTGATCAGTGCTATATTTGGGACTTGAGGGCTTGTTTCTCTTCTCAAGGTGCTTTGTGGTAAAGATGAAGATACGATTCCTCAGCTCTTGGTAGACTTTTGGGAAGCCCAGCTGGTGGCCTGTCTCCCAGACATGGTCCTTCAGGAGCTCTATTGCAAGCTCATATCACAGTACATCTGGAGATTATCTAAGAGACAACTTCCTGAAACCACACCCTTGAGAACAGCAGAGGATCTGGTAAGATAACAGAATGACATTTTAAATTAAACTCACACATTGTAGATTACAATAGTCTATCTTACTGCTAATGAGTTGGAATTGAACCTGGTTTTCTGTTTGCAGATATCTTACTTAGACTGGAGTTTAAAATACACCTAATGTTTGTCTCTTACCAAAACTGCCCATATTTAAGTAATTTTAAGTTCTGAAGAATGTAACCTGTTTCTCTTGTATTACTTACAATAATAATACCTCAGTCGTCAGAGTGTGTGGAAAAGACACCTTCAAGTCTATACTTCTTAGCAGAGGATCAATAAAAAGGACCTGAGAAAAGAGACCCTATCACCCTCCCAAATGGGAGAGGAACTTCAGCGGGCCAGTTGGCAGGGAGGCTGCCATAGTGGGCATCTACTTCCTATCAGCTACACATGAAAGACCAGTTCCGTAGCAATATACAATCACCTTTTCTATTCTTCTTGCTGTCTTCCTCTCTTTCAGCCCTTTGCCTGTCATGGATGCCACCATAACTCTGAGCTAACTGAAAAAGTCACTAGCATCTGAAATAAGCATTACTCCATGGGAATTATCTTGAGTTTATGGAAGACATTTGGTCTCTCAAATGAAGTAGTATAAACAAATTATTTGCAGTGTTACTCTTAATGCTTTTTGAGCATCATTAGCCTGCAGCAGTACTTTTTGTGAAAGTACTTCATTGGAATGTTTTAAATTCTAAAAATATAAGGAAATATTTAGTGTAGGTTTTGAGGGGCAGAAACAAAGCTGAAGCTTTTCCAGGGTAAACATCTGTATGGCTTCCCCTCAATAGGATAGTGTGTAGCTGACTCTGATGCACCAGCAAATTAATTTTTGCTTACATTTTGTGAATGGGTGAGGAGCATTTTTGTTTTTATTACTGTATTTTGTCTATGATAAATTCCTTTTGTATTTTAGATAAATGCCTGTAGTCATTATGGCTTAATCTATCCCTGGGTTCATGTTTTAATATCATCTGATTCCTTGTCCAATAAAAATTATACAGAAGACCTTTCAAAATTACAGGTAAATAAAATGCCATTTTAAAATTTAAGTTTGGTAAAAAATTAAGTGTTTTGTTAATCTAGAATGTATTACTTTTGGGGGAAAAGTCTATTGTTAGGCATATTCAAAAGCTTTGGTCAAAATGGCTGCCTCTGCTTGGAGCTGCTAATGGGTTATCTGAGCTGAGAGCATGACCAGGCTGAGGTAAGTGGGCCAGCTGCAACAGCTTTTGTGACTGTTGACATCATTTCCAGGATGTGTTTGAAACACTTTGTGAAACTGAAGTGTGGCAAGTGTGTAGTCATGTTTTGATTGTGTGGTATGTGTGATTGACATAATGTAGACCTTTAAACCAAGCCAACTACATGTGATTGGTTGTGTCCTGTAAGAAGATGGGTCAAAGGAGCCAGCTTATCTGGCTTCCTCTACAAAGATTCTCAAAAGATAGCAAGGCAAATTAGAGGACTTAGATAATCCTGTTCTGACTGAAACACTGTGTCCAGTGAACGTGAGAAATACAGCCTGCATTTGACTTGGTGGATCACACTTGGCTAATTGAGCTTAAGTTTTATTTAATGTCGTTCAGTGGCCCAGTGAATGAATATCATTTCCACATTTGTTTGGTCTGCCCAATGTAACTGATAGCATGTAAAAATTAAAATTTCTTATCAAGAATTGTGATTTTTCAAGGTCCTCAAAATACAGAGCAGAACTGGTAACTGACTTTTATTGCTTCAGACACCTGAGAGCTGGCATCAACCAGTGGTCTCGTGGGTGAGGCCCGCGCCGTCCTGTCTACATGGCTGTGTTTGCCGTCAGACAGCCCAGAGGCTGAGCGGCTCTTGCCTGCTTTTCTGATACTCAGCTACCTTACATGCTTAGATTTTCTGTCCAGGCTTCTGAGTTTGTAATCTCTGATTTAAACTTTAGCAACCTTATTGCTTCTGGAACCAAATGCCAAACTGGGGACAAATGTTGAAGTTAAAAGCTTAAACCTTGTTGCTTAGATTCAGCTTCCAGACAGGATTGTGTTGTCTCGAAGTTATTTACACTTGTCTGTAGAGCACCAGTGAAAATTCTTGTTGTCTAGTTTTCTCGTGATGCAGTGGCTTCTAGAGGCTTATCTTTAGGTGTGTTTATTTTATAAACATTGCTTGTGCATCCACTGTAAATGTGGCCCCCTCTCCCAGAATATACATACATATTTAGAATTGTAGTAAGGGACATTTTAAATTTCTCCTGTGTAGTTTTAAATCATATTTATAGTCATTGCTTGAAAAAGTATAATTTAGTGACCTTTTGAAGACCATTTCAAAGTATTTTAAAAGGGTACATTCTTCCTGACAAAATCTTTGCTATTAAAGAAGAGAGAGGTTTCTGGACATGATGGCATGCACCTGTAATTTCAGCATTCTAGGAGGCTGAGGCAGGGGGATCACAGAGACCCTGGATTCCAGTACCAAATGAAAACAAAAGGTAGAAATGTCACAGTAAACTTTTCTAAATTATTTTTCTAATTATAGCTTTTTCTGTATTATCTGTTAGTCTTAATCATTGAGAAGTGAATAAGTGTAAAAAACAAGGTTTTACTGGCTCTCAGCTAGAGAAGTGGGAAAATTCAGAATCACTTTGAGAGCCTTTCCAAAACTATGACTGTCCTCTCCTCCCCTCCCTACAGATTTGATATGAATTTCTCTATATTCCTTAATCATTTTACGACTACCTTTCGACCATAATTAAGGTTTACAAATCATTTTTATATCCAGAAGCTGCTGTTTGGAAGGATATTGTAAATGTCCTGCTCTGCCAGAGTTACCACGGTTCCCATCCCTCCCTGATCCCATGTCCTTGCCAATCATCATTCCTTACAAACACAGGTACACAGTTGAGACGGTCTGAACAGAAGACAAACCTTCGCCTTCCAGCCCTGCGGAGTCAGGACTGGGAGTGAGGGAGGGGTCTTGCTGGAGAGGGTAAATGTGCGTGTGTTGGCTTTGGGAAGCAGTCCGTTTCCTATATTGAAATAAAATGGAGTCCTCTAAGAAACAGACCACATTAGCAGATTCTTTGGACCGCTCTTCATCTAGTGAAATGCTGTTTAGGGTTTCTTAGCTCTTCTATTCATTATGAACTTGTAATTATATTTGTAAAACTAAGTAAACGTTCCTATGTAATCCATTTTATACCAAGTGTGGACTCTTTCCCTTGGGTTTGGAGCCCTTGCTTTCTTCCTTCCTGCCTCACCCATTATTCCAGTCGATTAAGGGTAGATAGAGAAGTAATCTGATTTCTTCCTTCTTGGGAAACCCTGTGAATGGGAGATTATTGCTTTATTTCATTTGTGCCATATTACTGTCAGGAAATCACTCAGATGCATAATTTTCTTTTTTTTTTGAGACAGGGTCTTACTTTGTAGTTCAGGCTGGCCCTGAGCTCAGCCTCCAACTCACATCACAGCAATCCTCCTGCCTCTGCCTCCTGAGTGCTGGGATTACAGGTGTAAGCCACCACGCCCGGCACTGTGGTATGTGGTACTGATTGCTGCTGGTTGTGTCTCCATACCTGGTATTGTATGTGGTTACCGGGGAATTGAACTGGGTCCTTATACTTGCAAGACAGGCGCCGGAACCACTGAGCCAAATCCCCAGCCCTCAGATGCATAATTTATTAAATTTGCTGAAAGGATAGATACCAACCTTATTCTCCTGGCTATTCCTTGATAAACATTTGGAATAAAATAATCATGCTGACAGTGAGTGGATAGTTCATGTTCCAGTTCCTCCTGTTAGTCTGAGAACATGCTGTAACAAAAAGAAACACAAGAGACCAAGATATGACTAATCTGTCTGATGGGTGAAGGGAAAATGATTATTTTTGTGGATAATCAATGCTACTACATACGAATTAAAGTAAAATACTATTAAAGCTGCTTAAAACTGAAATACTAGTGTAGTTCTAAATACTGAAATAATAGCTGCTCCTTGTCATTTAGCTTAAGGTAAAGAGTATTGGTAAAAATGATTAGATTCTAAAGAACTGTTAGTTTTTTAAAAAATCTTAAACTTTTTTGGGTTATATATGTAGTACATACTCATAGAAAATACAGAAAAGTATGAAAAGAAAAGAAAAAGTGGGCTTTGCCCTTCCATCCAATGAGCTCCTCTGTTTCAAATACAGTCCTCTTTCAGATTTATTTCTTTATGTGTATCTGCATGGATTTTACAAAAGTGGTCATGTTCTGAATATAATTTTGTATTTCAGTTTTTTACTCATCATTTTATTACATCTTTTTCTTAACTAGCCTTTGAAAGCATAACTTTGATGACTTATGTCTCATCATTTGAATGTATTATAATTTATTTAACTCATTCTTGTTTGAACATTTAAACTATTCGTGATATTTCTTTTTTGTTTTGTTTTGTTTTTTTGAGACTGGGTCTTGCTTTGTAGTTCAGGCTGGCCTTGAGCTCAGCCTCAAACTCACATCACAGCAATCCTCCTGCCTCTGCCTCCCAAGAGTGCTGGGATTACAGGCGTGAGCCACCACACCTGGCACTGTGGTATGTGGTAGATTGCTGCTGGGTGTGAGTCTCCACACCTGGTATTGTATGTGGTTACCAGTGAATCAAACCGGGTCCTTATACTTGCAAGACAGGCGCCAGAACCACTGAGCTAAATCCCCGGTCCATCGTGATATTTCAGTATTACAAATTTGCTTGTGCAGAACATTGGAGATAAATATTTGACTATCATATAGTGATTATTTCATTAAGATAGGATTTGAAAAGGGTTGGGGATGTAGCTCAGTGGTACCACACCTGCCTGGCAAGCGCAAAGTCCTCAGTTCAATTCCTGGTACCAAGAAAGGATTGGAAAGAATTTCCATTAGTTTTAATTTGCAGTCTATCCAAAGCAAATGAAATGTTTAAATGACTATGTATCGTAGAAATCTTTTATTTCTTTAACTACAGGTGGATCCAAATTAATTTATTACTTTAGTCCTCTTAGATTTGCAAAAAAAAAAAAAGATTATATGCTTGTGTTCTAAAATGGCAGTTTTTTGACAAGTGAGGGCTGGTATTTATTTGAAATGTGTGCTATATATGTGTTTCAGCTTTCAGATGCCTCATTCCCTGACCTGTCACTTTTCTGTCCATAGTCTCTCATATGTGGTCCTTCATTTGACATAGCTTCTATTGTCCCCTTCTTGGAGCCTCTCTCCGAAGACACTGCTGCTGGCCTCAGTGTCCACGTCCTGTGTCGTACCCGTCTCCGGGAGTATGAGCAGTGCATAGACATACTGTTAGAGCGATGTCCAGAGGCGGTCATTCCGTATGCTAATCATGAGCTGAAAGAAGAGAACCGGGTATGCTTTTCTGGTTGTCTTTAGGCTTGTTTAGTGACTATCAGATTCCTTAATCTTGTTACTTTATTTGTAAAATGGGGAGTTTATGCCACTCTATCTTTACAACACTATGTGGATCCAATGTGTATGTATGCTTCATGTTTGTTATATGTTGTGAGTACTCTTAGTGCTACTAAAATGTGTTGTGGTGATACGTTACCATCTTTTAAAAAAATACCGTATGGGGATTGTGTTACCTTTCCCTTTGCTACATCTCTGATTTCCTGGAGTTTACACTGCACCTTCAGTTTTACTTTCAGAGTTTCATGTATCTGAAAGACTCTTGCCTGGCCTCCAGCCCTTTCTGCAATCTGAGTAGACTTGTCCCTGACCCCAACTCCTTTTTTTTTTTTTCTGTGAGTATTTTAATTATCACTGAAGAAAGAAAACACAGCAAGTTCAGTGTTGGCTTCAATACGACCAAAGAGTTAATCTTTAACATAACTACTACTCTCCATTATTGAACTCAACACAATCATTACTACAAATTACTTGTTGTAAGACTATCCTGCAGAAAGAAAATTAGGAAAAAGAATTTAGACAATTTCTCCAAACCACATTTATCAATAGTGCAATCACAAATCTTACATTCTGTATCCAAGTAAAACCAGCATCATGTGATGTGGAGCCTGTGCTCTGCGGTGAGAGGGAGCAGTGACTAGGTTCCCTTAGGCCATGGCCGGAAGAACTTCTGAGTGCCTGGATGGTTTGAGCAGTGAAATGAATTCTGGGAAACCAGTTCCCTAGGCGACTTCTCTTGAACAGGGCCCCAGGGACTTTCTCACATGAAAAGTTAACACTTTGGTACCCTGAGCCTACAATTTCTGAGATACCCTCAAGGAAGCTTTACAGAGCTTCTTGTCCCCCAAAGTAATTAGTTTCTTCTTCTTCTTTTCTTTTTTTTTTTTTAAAGTAGAAAGAATTTTTTGAGAGAAAGGTAGCTTTTATTGAAGAGAGACAGAGGGGGCCCAGAAAGTAGGTTGCCAGAAAGTGTGTTGTCTCCATAGTTTCTTTTTTAATGGTGCTAATCTCTTCAGCAGCTACATTAGCTTTAGTCCCAGCTTGACTTACACAGTCTGCCTTTTGGGTCAGAATTTAAGACTTACAGATTTTTCTAATCTGCTTTTCATTTCTGATTTCTAAGTTTGGCTCAAAGCAGCCAGCGGTAGCCATGCCACAGCCTGAACTCCAGACTGCCCTGAAATATCCTCTCCAGTGAATTAGTCCACCATCTTTACTCTGTCTCCCACAGTCAAAAGGTGTGGGTGAACCAAAAACAAGTTTTCTGCCAGAATGTAACACATATAACCGGTAGTGCAGTTGCTCATAAAATCCTTCTTTGATACTGAAAACTCCTGTTCTTTACAGAGCTCTGATTAGAATTGCCTATCAAACTGTACTCACAGCTTTTTAGGCTTTCTTTAGCCCACTTCTTCAGAGTGCTCTGCAAAGCAGTTCTAAAGGCTTCTGAACCTTGCCTGTATGGTTAAGAGTAATAAGCCCACTTCTCTAGTACAGTTTCCTGTATTGTTAGATGTCCCATAGCTGGACTGCAGTTTAAAGAACAGAGGTTTTGTTTGCCTAGTGGTTCCCTGGGATTCAGTCCATGGTTGGCTGGCCCCACGGCAGTAGCATCATAGTGGAAAGGGAGTGTGGGAGAACAAAGCTGCTTAGTTTATGGTGGCTGGGCAGCAGTGCAGGAGCACCGTGTCAGGAAGGAAAGCATGAAGGGCCATATGTAAATCCAGGGTCACACCACTATGACTCACATTGTCACTGAAGCATGCTTTACAAATCTGCCGGGAGGGTCTCAAATCAATCAAGTTGATAGTCTACCTTCACTGTCACAGAAGTGATAACCTAAAGCTTTGGGGAGTGTAATATATATTTTGTATCATATGGTATGTAATTTAGAAGTTAGCAGGTTTTGAACTATAGTGCTTTTTCTTCTCTCTGGCTTACCACCTAAGATGTGTAGCAGGGCATGTATTTTTTTTCTTCAAAACAGCCATGTATATATGTGCATTCCGAGTTATAAACTTTACTTCTGTCTCAGTTCAAGCAGGAGCCTGGCTGTTGGCACTGTTTCTGTTTAATGAAGTCGATGTGTGTTTGCTCTTCGCTTCCCTGCGTGGTCTTCTCACTGGAGAGCTAAGTGTAAAATGCATGGAACTAAAATTCATTTATTTTTTCCTAAGACAGACTCTATGGTGGAAAAAACTTCTACCTGAACTTTGTCAGAGAATAAAGTGTGGAGGAGAGAAATATCAGCTTTACCTGTCATCATTAAAAGGTACAGTTATATTTTGATTGATTCTAAATTTAAATTTTAAACTTGCTAGAGCCTAGCTTTCTCTAGTTTGTTCATGCGATTCTCAAGTGGGGTATAAAGGCTCACAGAATCACCTGGATAGCTTATTTCCAGCACCTGATCCCTCTTCCAATAGAAGAGAATTCCTTTATGTTTTCTGGGCACAGAACTGACACTTTTTTAAGGTAATCTTTTCAGACACTTAACAAATCACAGGCCTAGAAACTCACAGCCTTCGTATTGTAAACATGTGTATAGCCATTGATGATAATTATATCTTTTATGAATGAGCTGAATGCTTAATTGACTTCCTGTAAGAATTTAAGATTATGAGTTTTAAGCCTAAGTGTACATATTAAAGAATGATAAGTTCTTTAAGGATTTAAAAAGTCAAAAGTCCTGTAAATTATAGGCTCTTTAAACAGCACAAGCAGTTGAGTTTTCATAATTCTTAGTCATTTAGCAAACTTGACACATCATTTTCATTTTCTGTGTTGTTGTGTGTTAGTATTGCTAGTTAATTTTTGGCCTGATGACACAGCATGGTCACGTTCATTGAAGCATACATAAAATATTGGAAGTTGGTAGTGTTGGGTGGAATTGTATATTCTAACTGAGAAAATAACTTTTTAAATATTAGGCACAGCCAGTGGCCTTTGAAGAACTTGAGTTCCATTTCACAAAGATCTTCACATTAATAGCTGGAGAACATCTGAGAAGAGCCCAGACTGGGACTGAGTTCTAGATCTAAATTTACTAAACAACCTGGAGCAGGCTAGTTTTTTAATATGCTTGAACTAATGAGATGTTCAGGACACCTCTAGAATACAATATTGGGCAAAATAAGAAGAAAAGGCTGGGCCGGGGAGTTAGCTCAGTGGTTCCGGCACCTGTCTTGCAAGCGCAAGGACCGGGTTCGATTCCCCGGTAACCACATAACAATACTGGGTGTGGGGACCCACACCCAGCAGCAACCAGTACCACATACCACAGTGCCGGGTGTGGTGGCTCACGCCTGTAATCCTAGCACTCGGGAGGCAGAGGCAGGAGGATTGCTGTGATATGAGTTTGAGGCTGAGCTCAGAGCCAGCCTGAATTATAAAGTGAGACCCTGTCTCAGAAAAATAAATAAATAAATAAAAATCAAAATAAAATAAATGGCATCTTTGACTTCTGCCTTATAGATCCCACTACTGCTGCCCAAGTTATGACAAACAAAAATGTTTCCAGACAATGGCAGATGTCCCCTAGGGAACAAAATTGACTTAGCTGAGAACTACTGCACTGATATGCAATGGGTTGATGGATGGCTTATTTACTTAATGGAGTGTTTGCTACTGCTTTTAATAATAATGATGATTTTTTTATAATTACTTTTTTAAAGTTGGAATATGATAAATTCCAAAAGGAAGATTTAAAAAATCATTTTAAGTGCCAGCTAGACATACAGCTATTTTTACTACTTGAATAATACTTTTTAGATATGCTAGACAATTTTAAACTTGTATGTTTATATTATTGGTCATTCCTGGTTAACTTCTAGATTTAGGTAGCTAGTAAGTGACTAGACAAATTATTTTAATCTTTTCTTAGCCTTAATTTCCCCAACTATAAATCTGGCATATTTATAAATTTGAAGTATAATCTCTGAAAATTTAGATCTTTAACTTATAGTCTCTTTAGAATGTGGCTTAGATTAACTTAGAGTCTCAAATGATTTTTGAGAAAATTAAATCAGAAGTTATGCACAAAAGTCCTATATCAGTTTTTAAAACACAGGTCTAAGATATTCACATTTTTGTAGGAGGTATAACCTGTAGTACCCTTCCTTATTGAGAAAAGAGAATTGGACAGTGGTGAGATTTCTGTTGGCTGTGTAACACTAGTCCCCAGAGTCATTTTACTTCGGGTACCACCTAAGGATTTATATGTAGGTAGGCGAACTCACTTGAGAAGAAACCATCAGTAATTCATGTTTTTTACACAACTTTTGTAAACTAGTGATCATTGTTTTAAAGTCCTCTTACATGTCAGGTGTACTTTGTATTTTAATTTTCATAGGAACTCTGGATGATGTACTAGTATAGTATAGATGAGGAAATAAGACTTGGAAGTCAAAACAGTTTTCTTAAAGTCACTCACGTAGTAGGTTATTATGTCTGGATCCCTTCCTAAGTCTGTCCTTTTCCAGAGCCAGGGATCTTTCGGATAGTCATGGCTGCTGTATTCGCAACTTTTTATCAACAAGATAGGTCTTCCTTTGCGTAAAGTGTGACTTAGATGGCTGGATAGTGGACATGACTTAGGGCAGAATTTGTATTGCCCTAGCTCTATAAATAGAGTCAGTGTGGGTCATACAGGGATCATACAGAGAATGGCCCTGCAGTGTGGAAAGAGTTGTAAAACTAGATGCATGTTTATTGGGAATTTGTTCTTAGGGGTCAGCCTTCACTTCCTGGGAGAACATCTATCTGTTAAGGAGTAACAGAATTGTAAAAGTGCATAATTATCTTTTTTTAAATGTAAGGAAAAATTTCTTAATATCAAAAATGTTTATTAGAGCACCTTTGCAATTTAGAAGAAAAGGTAAGAGTCCTGCTTGTTAATAGTATGAACATTTCCTAATAGAAAGGTGCCAGTTTTTGAAAATGTTATCTAACAATTAATGGTTCTTCCTGTCCTAGCAAACTGTCTTTATCTGTTAGCTACAATATAGTCCTAAAATTAAAATAATGTTCAAATGATTATATTTTTCTTTAGAGAGTAGAAGTCTTTTGGAGAATAATAATCTAGCAATGAAATACTACAATATAATAAAACAAATTTCATTGGATTCTAGAATGGATATATTAAGAAACTATTAAAATCATAATCTGTGGATCAAAGAGGCTATTTTCTTAGTTCTAACATTTTATTGTCTGAATTAGTTTTTAATTGGTTGAGTAAAATGAAAATTGGATGAAAAACAGATTTTCATTTCTAACTCAGGTTTTCTTTTCGTAACAGAAACATTGTCAATTGTTGCTGTGGACTTAGAATTAAGGGATTTCTTGAATGTTCTCCCAGAAGATGGCACTGCAGCATTTTTCTTGCCTTATCTTCTTTATTGTAGTCAAAAGAAATCACTTGACATGAAGGTATAATTTGAAAAACACCACAATAACTCATAAAACCAAATTTTTAAAAACTTGGTGCCAGATAAAAATACAAGCCAGTGATTTAATAGACGATTTCAAGATGCTTATCTTGCCATGTAGTGGGAAGTATTGATTTCTTAATTATAACCTGAACCCACTTAATTGTACAGAATGTAAAAAAAACTTCAAGATGGAAGACTTCATAAAATAAACCATGTGTTTTTAAAGGTGAATCCTGACTTTTATTCCAACGAACAGCATCAACTCTGTTGTTGGGGACATAGCAGTTGTTTTCATCCCAGGAACGCGTTGAGAAGGGAACGTCTCCAAGTGCATTTAAAATGTCACTGTGTGGTCCAGAATTTTCTTGATTTTTTTTTTCAGATTTCTCTCCTGGGTTTTTTTGTTTTTTGTTTTTTTGTTTGTTTCTTTGTTTGTTTGTTTTTTTAATGATTCTCTTTGAGAAAGATATAAATGTTTTGCTACAATGGCAGACTAGTTCATACTGTGTCTGTCCCTGGATTCAGTGATGTAGATGTTTACAGAGCTGAGTTTTTGTCTTGGCCGGTCACATGATTTGTGGAATACATGATTTGTTCAGCCAACACCTTGTGGCCTTTTTTAAATTTTTTTTTTAAATGTACACTTGCTCTCTAGGCTAGAGTATATGTGAAAATAAAGAACTATATTGTGTTAATTACAGTTGTCTTCTTTTTCAACTTCTTATTTAACAGTTTTGAGTCTAAGGTCAACTCAGTGGTATGTCTGTTGAATCCATTTCAGGCTGGCCTTCTAATTGCCTGGTTTCTGGCATAGCAGTATTTTGAATTCTTTCTTCTTAATTTATTATTATAATCAAGGTCCAGATGAGGTCCTTTTGGCTATGTTTTCAAGAGTTCACCAAAACTCAGATTGGCATTTTTTAAAAACAATGTCACTCCTTTGCCCTCTGGTTCATTAGGTTTGTCAGTAGTATGTTAGAGGGGTTGATAGGAAGGTGATGGTTGAAGACAGTTTAATGAAATTTGATAGTGACCCTTTGTAGACCACGAGGACAATATCTGGTGATAGGTTTTCATTAATGCAGTTTTTTAGTGTCCTAGTAGTGGTAGTGGCCTATATGAATAAGTTTTGTTCCTACTGCACAGTTGTCTTTCATGTATGGTTTATATCTATGAAAAAGTAGCAGCCGTGCAAAAGCACAGAGCTGTTTCCAGGCTTTTGTTTTCAATGTTTATAGCTATTCCAAAGCAAACGCTCCATTCGACACTGTGACACACATTGTTAAGAACCATTGCATTATCTTTTTTCCCATCTTATCACCAATTTTTTTCATCCAGATTTGGTTTCTATAGAAAAAGAAATTTTAAGACGATTATTTAAAGTACTATATCTTATGTGGTTTAAAAGATTAGTAATCTGTGCATTAAATGTATTAAAATTTAAGTTTTAGAATTTTAATTATTCTTAATTCATTTTTCTGCTTTTCATGTGTTTAAAAATCTCTTATGCTAGTAGCATTTTATCATGTAGTTATTATTTATTTCCTTCCCACGAGATCTTTATTAATTATAAAAGTGAAACTAGTAAATTTACAGGGATGGATCTGTCTTGTACCACTGTCGCAAAAGCTCAGACTGAACCAGTA
>PVIR01023541.1:0-26905 GCA_004026965.1 Petromus typicus | reverse complement strand
TCCACCCAAGCATCCTCATCAGAAGACACAGCAGCCACTCAGACTGGAGCCCTTCACCAGCTGCTGTAACACGAAGAATCCACCGCTCCATTCTGCTGGTGGGTACTTTCTTGAAGCCTCTGGAGTCAGCCATTCTCGCTGTTTCCATAGATTTGATCCTCCTGTCTTACGCCAGGAGCCAGGAGCGAGGGAAAAGTGCAGTCTGCCCCTTCCTTTCCCTGCATGGAGGCTGGTGTCTTCACTCTCCCCGTGGTCTGCGATTTTCCCCTCAAACCCACTTCTCTCCTTCGTTCTGTCCCCACGTTGTTATCTTCCAGTATCTGGATCTCACTTTGTTTCTACTTACTGCTCTACCGTCTTCCCAGAAGTCTCTCACACTGTGTGTTTTGATCACACCTTACAAACTGCAGAAATTCATGACCACCAAGCCAGCATTCATAAAATGCTTAAGAGACTCCTAAACACAGTCCAAGGAGACAACTCCAGGACAGGAGGAGAGAGAAAAGCTCCCTAGGAGAAAAGATAGACAAATAAATGAGAGCAATCAAACACCAGAAAAATAATACAATTATTGGAATTAGTAGATACTCTTCAATGTAACAATTAATATGATAGATCTTAACTTTCCAATTAAAAGGCACAGATTGGCAGACTAGATTTTAAAAAAAGATCCATTTATATGTTATCTGCCAGAAATACACTTGCAGACATTCTAACCCAAATCTAATCCCAAGCCAGGTGCCTGTAATGAGCCAGTCTATACTAAAATCCTGACCACCACAGTTCCCTTTTTCAAATTTTATGCTGTTATATGATACAGTACAATTATCATATTCAGTAATTCTCAAAATATAGTATAATTTTTCCTAACTATACATTTACATATGGTTGGATATATGTAACTTCTATTTTTTGCAAAGAAATTTCACTCAGTTTTTCCGTGTAAACTCTCATTTCTTTGTCTTATAGTTGAGTCAATTACTTCTTCTATGCTACTACCACATTTTGTACATACCATTACTACACTGAAAGTTACTGATTTACTTTTAAATTTTCATTTAACAGAGTACACTCCTTCAGGGAAGGGTCATATTTTATTTATTTTTACATGTGTGTCATAGTACTGAGGCAGAAACAATCTGTATACACTATGGCTACTCACAACCAAATAAGGCAAAAACGATCTAAAAACAGTCAATGAAAAAACTAAGAACAGTCCAAGAACTAATGAAAGTATTGTGCAATAAAGAATGATAAAGATCTGAAAAATGTCTCTCTATAGGAACATAATTAAAATGGTGAATATAAGTAATGGTTTTGATTCCTAGCAACCAATTAGCCATAAAAATTTTGTTAAATGTAACTAACAATGAAAAAAACTGAATGTGCGTTCAAGAGCGAGGTCTGATTTTTCTGTCTTGTCTGGCTTTCTGGTCCTAGAGCCCCAGCACATACATGGCCGGTGATTCAAAGGTTTCTCGAGGACCCTGCGTAACCTCTTCAGTCTGTCAACGCCCTTTCCATTCTAGGCCATCCAAAATGCACAGACTGAGCAGCTTACAAACAACAGAAATTTATTTCTCACAGCTCTGAGAGGCTAGAAAGTCCAAAATCAAAGTGCCAGGAGATCTGGTGTCCAGTGAGTGGTTCTCTTCTTGTTGGAAAGAGATGACACCCTCTTACTGTATCCTCCTGGGTAGGAAGCAACAGTCACATTCCCACAGGTCATTTGCTATCCCTGGCATGAGTCTTTTTTTTTTTTTTTTTTGAGACAGGGTCTCGCTTTGTAGTTCAGGCTGGCCCTGAGCTCAGCCTCCAACTCACATCACAGCAATCCTCCTGCCTCTGCCTCCCGAGTGCTGGGATGACAGGCGTGAGCCACCACGCCCGGCACTGTGGTACATGGTACTGATTGCTGCTGGGGTGAGTCTCCACACCCAGTATAGGTATGTGGTTACTGGGGATCGAACCCGGGTCCTTGCACTTGCAAGACAGGCGCCGGAACCACTGAGCTAAATCCCCAGCCTTGCATGAGTCTATTTTGTAAGGACACCAATCCCACTCTTGAGGGCTCTGCTGTCATAAATCCGCCACCTCACAAAACAATCCACGTCCTAACACCGTCATTTTGGGATTAGGGTTTTCACACAGGAATTCTGAGCGGTCACGAGTGTTCAGACCACAGCACTAATTCATTTGGTACCCTCTTCACGGGAGAATCCCGCACAGAAGTCCTGCAGGTGAGATGTTCCAGGGAATCCTCAAGGACTTTGCTCGGTGTCTTTGTCCTGGTATCCAGTGCCCCGGAGTCCAGCTTTCCTGCCCTTAGTTCTTCCAATAATTTCACATATTACAGATTTAACTCTGTTCGTGAGAAGGGTCTGGTGAGAGCAAAGAGAAGGAAGGAAATGGCTAACAATCAGGGTGGTCACTTTAGGAGTCCCTGAAAATCCCCTCGTTCAAATAACTCTGACAAATGCGTATGGAATTTGAACACTGTCCAGAATAAGAACTGAGAAACAAACAAAGCCTCGTGTGGAGAAAGCTGCCAGGGTCATGGACTCACCCTAGGACTAGACAGGGAGCTGGAGCTCCTGCCCCTCACAGCTCAGCTTCGTGCAGTCATATCTGCTTCCTGGCGGGCTAATATTATGATGCTTTACATCAGGTACCTAGCAAAGTCAGAATGTACACCGAGCTGATGTATCTTCCCAGAGAACTCCCCCGGGTGTCACAAGACTTAACAGACGATGGTGAGCAGGATTTTAGATCCTCATCCCTTAGATTAAAAAAAAAAAATGGAATCTCACCCATAGTAATCAAACAACTTTGGCCAAGGTTGTACAGAAAAATAAAAGCAAATCAGAACTAGTACCCAGTTTAACTCCTAATCCAAAGCTCTTACCCAAATACTCAGGGAATCTACAAAACTTATTTCAAATTTTTGTCATAAAGGAATTCCCAGGCTAATCAGAGTCAAAGAAAGGATTCGGTAACAGGGTCAGTACAAGAAAGTTTTTCTCACCTGACTCAGTGCAACAAAATCTAACACTGTGAAATTTTCCCAAGCTTATGAGTATAAAATAGGTTTCAGGATGGAGTCATTGCTTTTAAAGAAAATATATTACAGGTTTGGGGATTTGGTTCAGTGGTTCCAGCACCTGTCTTGCAAGCACAAGGTCCCTAATTCAATCCCTGGTAACCACATACAACAATGATGGGTGTGGTGACTCACACCCACCAGCAATCAGTACCACATACCACAGTGCTGGACATGGTGGCTCATACCTGTAATCCCAGCACTCAGGAGGCAGAGGCAGGAGGATTGCAGTGAGTTCGAGGCTGGCCTGGGCTACACAGTGAGGTCAGGGCCAGCCTGAACTATAAAGCAAGATCCTGTCTCCAAAAGACAGCAACAAAAAAAGAAGACAGGATATCTCAGTTGTGAGCTGTGCCACTCCAAGATTTATGTCACTTGACCAGATGAAAAAATACCATTTAAGTCAATCTTAGGCTTTCTTATAAGAATTTACCACATAACAAACACTTTCCTGGTCAACACTTATTCTGTTTTTTAACCCGGGGATCACAGTTACCGAAGTCCACATTTTCTGTACCACTCAAGCACAAGCAGAAATCTAATTCCTTGGCTGGTTTGAAAATTATGTCCCTCCAAAATTCATGCTGAAGCTTTATATCCAGGGCAAATATTTTCTGAGAGCAGAACGAATAGACCAAGATGTCTACCAGAATTTTAATATCTGAAATATTTCGTTATTAAGAAGGAGGTGACTAAGTCAGGTCTCCTTTGGGGGAAGGGGTGAGGCCCTTATCGGAGAGTCTTCACACAGCGTTCGGCCCCTTTCTGCTTCCGTGTCTTCCTCCCGTGAGGACTCAGTGCTCAGTCCTTTCCAGGACACAAGGAGACACCATCTTGGGAGCAGCCCTCACAGACGCGGAACCTGTGGATGCTGTGATCCTGGATTTCCTAGCCTCTGGTACCAAAATAGATAAATTTCTATCATTTACAAACTACCCAGTTAGTAAATATTTTCTGATAGCAGAACTAACAGACCAAGATGTCTACCAAAATTTTACTATCTGAAACTAATTTTAAAAACTTGGTAAGGGTTGCTGAGATTGAACCCATGGCCTCACACATACTAAGCACATGCTCCACCAGCCTCTGATTTTAAAAATATGTCTCTGGCTTTAAAAATATTTTGATGTTTTTACCAAATTTTGGCCTTCTTGTCTTTTTTTCTTTTTTTTGAGACAGGGTCTCGCTTTGTAGTTCAGGCTGGCCCTGTACTCACTATGTAGCCCAGGCCAGCCTGGGACTCACAACAGTCCTCCGACCTCTGCCTTCAAGTGCTGGGATTACAGGCGTGAGTCACCATGTCCATCCTTGTGGTATGTGGTTACCACGGATTGAACTCAGGACCATCTTGTGCTTGCCAGGCAGATGCCAGAACCACTGAGCTAAATTCCCAGCCTTCTTGCCTTCTATTAGTTCATGATTGGATTCATTGTGAATAATTTTTCATATTTTAAAATGGAATCTATCCATTCATTCATTCTAAAAATAAATTCTGAACATATATTTTAAAACTTCAATGTCATATAAAAAATGCCAAGAAAGGACCGGGGAGTTAGCTCAGTGGTTCCGGCACCTGTCTTGCAAGTGCAAGGGCCTGAGTTCGATTCCCCGGTTAACCACATACAACACTGGGTGTGGAGACTCACACCCAGCAGCAATCAGTACCACATACCACACTGCCAGGATTGGTGGCATCCCAGCCACTCGGGAGGCAGAGGCAGGAGGATTGCTGTGATGTGAGTTGGAGGCTGAGCTCAGGGCCAGCCTGAACTACAAAGTGAGACCCTGTCTCAAAAAAAAAAAAAATGCCAAGAAAGAAGTTAAGGCGTTTGGTATACAAAGAGAGGGGTAATTAATTCAATTTGGAGGGAAGGCAATTGGGTATCAAATCTCAACAAGATTTAGTTCCTAGGCCTTTTTTTCCCTGCGCATTTTTTGAAACCTGTGTTCCAAAAGCATGGGTATGACCTCTGTCTTACCAGAAACTAACTGTAGCTTCAGAATTTTTCCCAAGTTTTCACTCCACAGTCTTCACAGTCCGCCTGCTGGCTGAGAGGAAAACATGAGAATTAGTTTACATCTCCCAGAGCCAACAGCAGGAATCAGTGCGTGCTTATGAAACTGAATTAGAATTAAAACTTCATTTACATGTTACCAATCGGTTGCTATTGCTTTAAAGATAAATGGAAGAAGTTAAACGACCTCTGCCCTCCCCAGTCCCTCCCTCTCTTCCCCCACTTCCCTCCCTCTCTCTCCGTCGCAGGACTGAAGATTGAACACAAGGGGCTGTGGGACACTGAGCTACACCGTAGGCCTTCCTTTCTTTTTATTTTGAAACCGGGTCTTGCTAAGCTGTTAAATAGCCTAGGCTGGGCTTACCTTGCCAGCCTCTGCCTCAGTCTCCCAGCGCTGGGATCGCAGCTCTGCAACACCATGCTCAGCTCTTTTTAAAAATTATTATTGAAGATATAATTCTTAGCCAGTCCATGTGCTCTACTCACTCAATTTTTGTTTATTTTATCTATATTAACAAATGCTACCTGAGGCGTGTGGACCTCGCGTCCTTCCTTCTCCCTCCTTTGCCCCTCTTTCCTTCCTCCCCCTTCTCTTCCATTATCCTTTTTTTTTTTTTTTTTTTTAAGGTTTTTTGAGACAGAGTCTCACTTTTGTGGTTCAGGCTGGCCCTGAGCTCAGCCTCCAACTCACATCACAGGAATCCTCCTGCCTCTGCCTCCCGAGTGCTGGGATTATAGGCGTGCGCCACCACGCCCGGCACTGTGGTATGTGGTACTGGTTGCTGCTGGGTGTGGGTCTCCACACCCAGTATTGTTATGTGGTTACCGGGGAATTGAACCCAGGCCCTTGCGCCTGCAAGACAGGCGCCGGAACCACTGAGCTAACTCCCCGGCCCCTCTTCCATTATCCTTTTCTCCCATTTCCTCCTTCCTCTTTTCTTTCTTTTTCTGGTACTTGGAATTAAACCCAGGGTCTTATGCATGCTATCCAAGGGCTTTTGTGCCCAGCTACATCTCAGGTTCTGTTTTGTTGGTTTGTTACTGCTGTTTTGAGACACAGTCTCACCAACTTGCCAGGCTGGCCTTAAACTTGAGATTCTCCCGTCGCAACCTTGCTTGGAGTGGGGATGAGTGTGGGGTACCACCATGCCTGGATTCTTTTTCTTTTCAAAAAAATTTTTTTAAATCAAATTTATACATGCCTGGCTACAGATGTGGCTCAGTGACAGAATACTTAGTTAGCATGCAAAAGATCCTGGTCTGGTCCCTTGCACTGGCAAATTAGACATATGTTATATTATATGTATTTGTAAGTATTTTCCACTACTAGGGATTTGAACCTGGAACCTTTATGCTAAGCTACATGCCCAGCCCTTTTCTTTTCATTTTTAAGACAAGGTCCCATTAAGTAATGAAGTTGCCCAGCTGGGCTTAAAGTTGTGAATCTCCTATCTCGGCCTCCCACAGGGCTGGGATCCCAGGGGTACACCACCATCCTCAGCTGACACGTCTTACATTATTTTAAAGTCATTTGTCTCTAAATATGTGAATCAGAAAATTATCAAGTAACCCTCTGTGATAGTCGTGAGTCAACTTGAAGAAGAAGCACCTGGGCGGCTGGTTAGCACCGTCCTGGGCGTGCCTGGATGACTGACGGAAAGTGGCAGACCCACCCTGGGTGTGGGGGGCACCAGCGTGGGCAAGGTCAGCAGCTTCCAGCACCAGCTCTTCTACCTCCCAGTGCAGACCTGTCCGCTTTCAAACGCTTCCCAGTACAGAGCCACATGGGCCTCTGCGGTGAGCTCTACCTCTTCAGCACGCAGACACCCTTTTGATTCTTCCACACCTGACTCTTCAGGAAGCCATTGTAAGCCTACCTTGTAAGTCCTTTGTATATAAATTTGCAATATTAAACTTGTTCTCCTAGTGAACCCTAACTTCTGCACCATTAGACCTAAGTTTATTTATGTCCTTAAAAAACAGTAAACTTTCACGGCAGCCATGATTTTAGGAGGACAACATATGAACCGATTATAACCATACCAAAACACATATAAGTTTTCAGTGTATCTTTAGCTCTGTGATAAATTTCTACTAGTCCGTCAAAGACTACTTAATCACTGATCTTGTTTCATCTCCCCGGGAGCGGAGCAGCTCTCCATTTCTCAGCGTACACTGAAACTGGAAGCCGTGGTTGTCCCAGCCAGCCCCTTCCACAGTCAGAGGTGACAGAGTAACGTGCCCTGAAACCCTCCAGGATTCTAGGGTAGAGCTTCAGCGCCTGTGGCATCCAGAGCACCCCGCAGGGGATTCACTTGTGCTGCGGGCCGTCTGGCCCAGCGTGAAGCAATCATCGATCGTCACTGCCCAGGATGGAATGACACCATGATGTTCTTGGAGAAAAAGGAACATATTGTGTGGTCTTTGGGGGGATAAAGGCTACTCATCACCTTCTATTATCACCCGATAAACGTGGCCACTTCTTCACGTCTCCTCTGATACTTTATCTCAAGTAAATACGTGTAAAAATGACAAGGTTATCTGTAGAACTTCGTTTGGTTAGGGTGAGGGATTGAGCTACAGAAAAGACACTGCAGTGAGCTGCCGTGAGCCAGCTTGTTAGAGAGAGGGTTTTGTTCTTAAAAGTAGCCTAGGGTAAGAAGGATAAACTGAATCAAGAAATTTTGGGTTTTTATTCGAAATATGGCTTTTCCTCATCTGAAAAGTCTATATCTGATGAAGGATGGTTTTGCTAGTCATCTGTCTAGCATACCAAAGCCACTCAGGCTTGACTCGAACAGCTTTCCTGCCCCTGAGACACAGCGTAAAGGAAGAACAGTCTCACTGGCTCCGTTTCAGCGCACAGTCCGCTGACTCCGGGCAGAGACGGGACTGACAGAGCAAGGCCAGGTCGTTCATGGGAGCGGGGAAGCAGAGCAGGGACACAGTGCCACAGCAGAGAGGGCAAATGAGCCACTCGGGCTGCAAGGCCACGCCCAAGGCCACCCACCTCGACGGGGTGGACACCAAACCCAGCCAGGCAGAAACTGCCCTAAGCACCACACCACGCTGATGGAGTGAGGCGGAGCTCACTGCGGCTCAGACCTGCAGTTACTGAACGGTGAATGAGGCGGATCCTCTTCCCACACCCTGGCTGACTCTCTCCACTTTCTCTGATGTCTTGTTCCCTTCTCAGTCAGATTGCTCACTGGATGTTTTTTTTTTTTTTTTTAGGTTTTTTTTGAGACAGGGTCTCGCTTTTGTGGTTCAGGCTGGCCCTGAGCTCAGCCTCCAACTCACATCACAGCAATCCTCCTGCCTCTGCCTCCCGAGTGCTGGGATTACAGGCGTGAGCCACCACTCCCGGCACTGTGATATGTGGTACTGGTTGCTGCTGGGTGTGGGTCTCCACACCCAGTATTGTATGTGGTTACCGGGGAATCAAACCCGGGCCCTTGCGCTTGCAAGACAGGTGCCGGAACCACTGAGCTAACTCCCCGGCCCAGATTGCTCACTGGATGTTTAACCTGACTGCGCATCAGGCTAATATGATGTGCACTTTTTCCCTCTTCTTTCTGGACTAACCCTGACACACGGTTGACTATTTCAGTGTTTGCAATATCACCAGCTTCTGAGTTGTTTTTTTGTTTTTTTTTTTTTTCTTTGTTTTGCTTTTTGCATACTGAGGACTTTGTCCTTGAGAGGCAGGTGTGTCCCCACTGCGCTACATCCCCAGCCAGAACTAAATCCCCGGCCCAGCTTCTGGTTTTGATCATTTTCTAAACTGTATATTTTTCTCTTTATTAACTTCTGCATTATTCTATTTCCTGCCTTCCATTTTCTTAGAGGTTTCCCATAGCTATCTTTCTAACTTTTGACAGACACTGTAGAAATGAGTAACTCTAAGCCCCCAGATCACTAACTCAATTTGTCTATAAATGTATATACTAACATAAAGTCAGGAACAGTAGGAGTTCGGTACTGGCTGCTAAAAATCTTGAAAGCATAGAAAACTGTTAACGAAAGCATTTTGAATAGACAGCTCCTAAGCCATGACTGCAATCAAATCTTCAGTATCCATTCTCAGAAAATTTAACTTAACTCTATACCTGCTCTATAACTTATCACCAATAGTCAAGGTTCTCACCCATGAGAAAAGTTCACTTTAATAATCCCAAAGAACGTTTAACATATAACTTTAAGACTAAGAGTGCTTCCTACAGAAAGGACAGTTGTTAAAATAATTATTGTATACAACAGTATTCTCACTGAAGTTGTAAAGTATATTTATCCTAGGAGACTTTATTTTCCTCAATAATAAGACACATTAAGTATATCTTCATGTTTTAATCAAAATCACTTAAAAGAAAATATCCTCCTCAAGATATAAAATCAGCATTAAAATATCAACAGCTTTTTTACATACTAATATTAAACTAACTGAAAAAGAAATCAGGAAAGGGCCGGGGAGTTAGCTCAGTGGTTCCGGCACCTGTCTTCCAAGTGCAAGGGCCCGGGTTCGATTCCCCGGTAATCACACACAATACTGGGTGTGGAGACTCAACCCAGCAGCAACCAGTACCACATACCACAGTGCCAGGTGTGGTGGTTCACGCCTGTAATCCCAGCACTCGGGAGGCAGAGGCAGGAGAATTGCTGTGATGTGAGTTGGAGGCTGAGCTCAGGGCCAGCCTGAACCACAAAGTGAGACCCTGTCTCAAAACATAAAAAAAAAAAAAAAAAAAAAAGAAATCAGGAAAACAATACCATTAATGATACACTCATTGGGCCGGGGAGTTAGCTCAGTGGTTCCGGCACCTGCCTTGCAAGCGCAAGGACCTGGGTTTGATCCCCAGCAACCACATACAACAATGCTAGGCCTGGAGACTCACGCCCAGCAGCAATTAATACCACATACCACAGTGCCAGGTGTGGTGACTCAGCCCTGTAACCTCAGCCGGAGGGAGGCAGAGGCAGGAAGATTGCTGAGTTCCAGGCTTGGGCTTCATAGTGAGCTCAGGGCCAGCCTGAATTACAAAGCAAGACCCTGTCTCAAAAACAAAAACAAAACAAAACAAAAGAACAGACCCAAGAAAATTAAATACCTAAACATCATAGTAACCAAGGGGTTGAATAACCTGAACAGTAAAAATTATAGAACACTTAAGAAAGAAACTGAAAGACACTAGAAAATGGAAAGAACTCTCAAGTTCCAGGGTTGGGAGAATTAATATTGCCGAGTTGACTTACTACCACAAGTGATCTACACATTAATGCAATCTCCAACCAAATTACAATGCCATCTGTCACAGAACTACAAAAAATAATCCAGAGATACATACAGAAATTTGAACACTCAGAAGAATCAAAGCAATTCTAAGCAAAAAATTAAGATGGAGACATCACAATACCTTATTTTCAAATGATGCTACAGAATCATAGTGATATAGCAGAAAATATGACGTTGAACCTGCTAGATGCCAAATATGCCGAGTTTGTGTCTCTTAAAATCAAAGAATGACTCTGGAAAGACAAAAGAAGTTAAGACAAGGAAAGGTTCACGGAGGATAGGAACAGCTCCTGAGATAGGAGGGCTGCCGGAAGCGGGCTGTCACCAAAGCCTTTGGTTGGGGGTAATTTATATAACAAAGTCAGAACTTGGGTACAAGATGGCTTAGATCACACTCTACCTATTACAAGTGTAGCCGCTTAGCTAATAAGAAGGCGTGTCACATAGTAAAGGTACATGGAATGAACAAAGGCATTTTGGGGAAGGGATGGGTCCGGATGTCCTGGTCAATCACTGGGTGACTGATGTTTATCTGGACTGTTTGGATGAGATGGTGCTAATTATAGTATAATTTTAAATTACTGTTTCCCTTAGTGAGGCATGTAGGTCTGGCCATTATGTCTTTCTCTTCTGCCTGGTCTTCAGGTGTGCCTCTAGCCACAATTTTGATGTCTTTAAATTTTCAGCTGACTTCCTTGAGAGCCTAGTGTCTCTCTGACTGTATATTAATTTCTATCTAACTCAGCTATCTATCATATTGTCCCATCTGAAGAGCAATCTCTAACTGTAGTTAGGAAGATTTGGAAAAGTTTCCGTCTAGCTGTTGTAAGAGAAGGGTTGGCGTAGCGGAGACTGCAGTCAGAGCCCTTCTGTAGTGGGCTAGTCTAACGGGACTAGGACAGAAGTTATGCTATAGTTCAGCAGTTATGAACTCTCTTGCGAAGTTGATCTAGTGAATCTCAGTCAAGTGAGTTTTGTCCGTTTGTCATTAGTTTCACTTGTATGATCACTTGGAGTTTGTCAGCCTCTTAGACAAAGACAAACAAAACGCTCTCAAAGCTAAAATATATGTAATCAAAGCGTGAACACTGGAATGCAAAGGCGAACCGGGGGAAAAAGCCATGCCTAGACACTGGTTTTCTTTTAGGTTTTTTGAGACAGGGTCTCGCTTTGTGGTTCAGGCTGGCCCCGAGCTCAGCCTCAAACTGTTATTGCATTGTTCAGTGTCTTTATGTGTTCTTGGTTCAACTTTGGTGCTTCATGTTTCCAGGGATCTTCAAGATTCTTCGAATTATGGGAATTCAGTTTCACAGAAGTCATCGATGATTCCCTGGATTTTGGTAGGGGCTATTTTGAGTGCACCTTTTTCATTTCTAATCACACTGATACACATCTTTATTTTTTTCAGTAAGTTTGACCAAAAGTTTTCCTATGTGTTTATTATTTAACAGAAACAGGTCTTTAATTATCTTTGCATTTTTAAAAGTCTCAGTTTCACTCATTTTTCTGATTATTACAGTATGCTTCCTTAAACTAGGTTTGAATGTAGGCTTTATTTTCAGTATCCGAAGATTCATCATTAGGTTATTTATTTGAGATTATTCTGTTTTTCTAATGTGAGTATTGACTTTCCCCTTAAGACTGCCTTCCCTGTGTCCCATCGGTTTTGATGTATCATAGTGACACTGTTGTTTAATTCCAGCAATTGTTTAATCTCTTTCTTGATATTTTTCTATGACTCATTGAGTGTTCAAGAGTGTGCTATTAAGTTTCCAGGTGTTTATAATTTTTTGTAGTTTCTTTCATGATTGATTTCCAGTTTAGTATACAATGATTTGATAGTATACATGGGGTGATTTCAATTCTTTTGTACTTACTTAAGCAGGCTTTGTGGGCTAGCATGTCATCATCTATTTTGGAAGAAGTTTCATGTGCTGCTGATAATAATATATGTTCCATTGTAGCAGGGTAGAATGCTCAATATATATTTATTAAGTCCATTTGTTTGAAGATATGCTTTCAATCTTAATTTATATCTCTCTGCTTAATTTATATGCCCCTTTGTGAAGTGGTGTTTATTTGATCTTTTAAGGTCAATAACGTTTATGAAGCGAGGTACATATTACAATATTCAGGGCATATATATTTACATGTTATCTCTGACTATAGAATTGTTCCCTTAACTCATTTGTAGTGACCTTCTTTGTCACCTAGGATCAGTTTTAGCTTGAAGTTTACATTCTCTGAGGATAAAATTAATACTTCTGGTTACTTTTGGGGTCCTGGTATATGGAGTATGGTTTTCTAGTTTTTAGTTTTTAGTCCAGGGATTTCTTTTTGGATTAGATGAGTTTCTTAAGTACACCAGACTGTTGCATTCTATTTTTTGATCCAGTCTTCTTATTGAGGAACTAAAGTCATTTACACTGACAACTATTACTGAAGGGTACTGATTGATTCTTATCATTACATTCTTTTTCTGTGGTGACTTATTTTTTTTAATTCGCTTGATGTATTCATTGCATCTAAATTTTTAGCTTTGTTGGCTTTGTTGCTTCTGTCTAGCACAATCCTGAGTGCTGCGTTTTTGGAGTGCTGGTTTGGTGTTCGTGTATTCTGAAGATGTTCTTTGTTGCTGTTATTATTGTTAAAATGTTTCCATGAGGGAGCTGGTGATTTAGCTCAGTGGTTCCAGCACCTGTCTTGCAAGCAGGAGGGCCCGGGTTCGATCCCCGGTAACCACATACAATACTGGGTGTGCAGACTCACACCCACCAGCAATCAGTACCACATACCACAGTGCCGGGCGTGGTGGCTCACGCCTGTCATCCCAGCACTCGGGAGGCAGAGGCAGGAGGATTGTAATGTGAGTTGGAGGCTGAGCTCAGGGCCAGCCTGAACCACAAAGCGAGACCCTGTCTCAGAAAAAAAAAAAAAAAGAAAAAGTTTGGATGTTCTTATTTCTCCGTTAATTTTGAAAGACAGTTTTGCAGGACATATGAGTCTGGATTAGTAGCTATTCAGTTTTAGGGCTTGAAACAGTTCATTCAAGCTCTCTTTGGTCTTTACAATTTGTACTGAAAAGTATGCTGTACTATTCAAGGGTTACCTTTATATTATATATGACTGTTTGCTTTTTTGTGCTTTTAAGAGTCTATCTTTTTGTTGGCCCTCAGGGATTTTGACTGTGATGTGATAGGCAGGTTCTTTTTTCACTGTAGTTAACTGGTGTTCTATAAGCCTCAGTTACCTGTGTGTTGAAATATTTCCTCATAAAGCTTTTTATTATGATTTCTGTAAATCGATTTTTTTGTTATTCCTTGTGTACTGCCTTCAAATTTTTTTGCTAACTCTAATTAGCCTTAGGTTAATATTCTTAGCATTGAGCAGCTTTCAGAGAGAATTTTCTTCTTCTTTTATTGTTTTTAAGGCTGCTTTGAGTAACTGGTAACTTTTCACTTTGTCCTCAATTTCAGAAACCTTGTGTTCACACTGATCATTTTTGCAGCTTATGAATCTATCTAATTTTGCTGTTACCTCTGGAATTTCTGACACTTTTTCATGGATCTATATCTTTGGTTAATGTATCATTCATCATTTATGTTAGCTCCACCATCTTTTGGGCCATGTCTTCTTTGAACTCACCTAGGTTTTTTTATTCTTCTTTGATCATTTTGAACAAGTTCATCACCTGGTGTCTCCTCTCAAGGACCCCTTGAAACAGTGTTGTGAATGCTGATAATCTCTGGGAGCCTTTTGGTGTCTTGGTTTTTTCTCATCACTGTGTACATTCAAAATACATATACATATTCTGGTTACAAACTAAATTGGATGAGAATCAAATCAAATTTCCCCATCAAGGTCAACATTGAAATAACCATGGAATTTGATCTGGCTCTCCTACAATTTGGTTTGTGACCAGAATTGTGGAAAGAATTAAGTTTGTGAACCGAGATATATATATTTGTCGAGGCTTGAGGTTAGAGAGGAATTCATTGTTGATATAAGGACATCTTTGTTAGATGATCTTTTCCAGTGATATGCTCAGAGCTTTATTTGTGAAGAGATATTGTTGACCCATATAAACCTTTCAATTTAATTAAGTTGGATCCTGTCACTATGTTGTAATAAAATATTTCTACCCGTATAACATCAACAGAACCAGGGGGCCCGGGATGTAGCTCAATGGCACTGTGCCTGCCTTTCAAGCACAAGGTCCTGAGTTCAATCCTCAGTACAAGAAAGAAAAAAAAAATCAATATAACCTAGCACTAATCAATCATATACATTAGAGATTATTTTGATAATTTTATCCTTCTGTTAATACCCCTTACAGATTATCTAGAAGCAGGACACATGAGGTGTGAGGATGAGAAGAGGAAGGATATGTCAATGACAATAGAGCAAGATAAGAGATATGTCAACAGGCGACAAGCAAATAGGATGCCAGGGTCTGTTGGAGTCATTTTACAGCTCGGTTAAAGGGCTGGTGCAGAGGGCTTGGGAGAGTCTTTCTGTAGCCAACAGCTTGTGCGTTGATGGGTGGAAATGTATCCAGACACCGAGGGGGGCTCCGAGGAGCTGGCGCCCGTTAGTAAGTCTGCGGGTAGTTTCCCCTGGCTCCTCTACGTCCAGAATCGCTTGTTACGTTTATGCTGTTAGGCGGAGAGGAGGAAGGGGAAAGCAAGAAGACGTGGAAGTGAAGGCAAAGACTAAAGCAGAGAGAGAGAGAGCAGAAGGAAGACACGGCAGAGGAAGCAGGTTCAAAGGGAAACGTGAAGCTCAAAGCATTAGAACTATTCAATAAAAAGTAGGAGAGATGAAAACAGAGAAAGAAAAAAGAAAGGAGACACAGAAACAATAAAAACCAACCAGGACAGCCCAAGGGCAACAGATGAGTAAAGTCTCAATAACAACATCTGCGAAGAATTGAGCTCCTCCCCACAGCGCCCCCTGCCGGCCGCGCTGGCCTTGCTTCGCTGCTCGAGGTTCCCGCGGGGGAGACAGTTGCCGCCCGCAGCGTCGGGCTCTCCTAACGCGCGTCTCGGTTTTGGGCTCCAGAGAGTCCCCGGTGGACTCGGTGACCTTGATCAGTTGGAGGTGAGTTCCGAGGACGCCACGCGTCTTCCACTCAGGTTTTTCTCGCCGGCGAGAGCCGAAGCCACTATCCCAGGTGCTGACCGCAGGCCTCCGTCGGCTCTGCCCGCAGCCGCCGCGAGGGGGCGCCCGTGCTCCCGGCTGCCGAGCCGCGGGTGGCACCGCCCATGTGGGCAGCGGGAGGGCTGCGGGAGGCACCGGTGCAGCGCGGCCGCCCCAGCCCTGCTCGCCTGGCAGGCGGCTCCCGCTGTGCACCCAAGCTCAGGGTTTGGAGCCAGCTGGGGCTCCTTTCCTTCACCCCGGCGTCGCTCCCTTGGGCGCCCGGCTGGACGGTCTCGCCCTCGCCCTGGCCCGCGCCCCCCAGGGGCCACGTTGGATCAGAAATCCTCGGCAAAAGACTACTCTTCAATCCGAGGCCTGTTAGGGCCAAACGCAGGCGCGCTTTCCTTCCTTTTTTAGTGTTCCCTGTGCTCTTGAGTGGAGCCTGCAGGTTCTGTACGTGCCCATTTTATCAGAGTTGCTAAGTGTATCACTCAAGCTACCTACAACCTTAATGTGTTTCTATTTGCTTAGTCTATCAGACTACGATCTGCACTTTAACCTATGGTACAAGAATTACAGCCTTATCAATTCCTCCGCACAATTTTGGAAGTATCCATTTTCACATTTAATGCTACCCTGCAATGCCCCAACAAGTTTACGATCCCTAAGACCACGACTCACCCTAAAGATCTGTCGTCCGACACCACTGACTTTTTTCTCTTTGTCTAGTGTTTCTTTTATAATCTTTTTCATTCAGCTTTTCCACAGTCTTCAGTTTTATATGTCTTTTTTCAGCATAATACTGTATAAATTTCTCTAAGCGAGAATCTAACATAACACTGCAGATTCCCACTACCTCCTGCCTCGCCCGTCTTCCCCAATTTTTCTCTCACACTTCTTACATTTTAACATGTTATGTGACATATTTCTTCAGGATTACTTGTCTTTTCTTTTAACTAAAATGTTAGTTCCACGAGCATGCTGACATCCAAGTGTTTTTAACAAAGTCTGGCAAAGAAGTTAGTGGATATTTCTCTTCTTTTTTAAAAACAAGTTTTTTGTGTTTGTTTTTGTTTTTCTTTGCAGTACCAGGAACTGAACTCAGGCCCTTGTGTTTCCAAGGTAGTTGTAGCACTTCTTCAGCTAAATCCCAGGTTCCCAATATTTCTCCTGACGGTTAGAGCTGGCAAGAGAAACTTTAACATATTATATTTCCTGTGATAAGTAGTATATTCAGTGTTATTTCTACAATCTTTTTTTTTTTTAAGATACAGAGTCTTGCTGTGTTGCTAAGGCTGACCTCAAACACCAGGTTTCAAATGATCCTCCTGCCTCAGCTTCCTGAGTAGCTGGGAACAGACACACAAGCCATTGTGCTAAGATACAACCACACTTTTAGTGTGTATTTCAGAATAGTATCTAAGGAACAAAACGATAAGTTTTTAATGAAATACAGTGTTTTTTAGTCAAGATGCAGTTTCTTCATTATATGACTCAAGAATTGATGGAATCCATCAAAATGTTCTTTGGTGAATGCATGAACTTTAATGAAAGGTGTTCTATCTACCATGACTGGAGATTTATTTTGTCATTAATAAAAAATTGAGTGGATTTTTTTACATGACAGCTTTGTTGGCATGTAATTTACAAACATAAAGTACATCCATCTACATAATTTAATTGGGCAGTTTCTTAGTATATTCACAGAAATGTACAAGCATCACCTCATAAATAGATCCTGTACTCTCAGGACTCTCTGATCCCGCCTCCACATCCAACCCTAGGTAACTACTAATCTCTGTCTGTCTCTATGCACCTGCCTTCACTGGATACTTCACACACGTGGACTATACAATGCATGTTCTTTTGTGTCTGGTTCTTTCACTTGGCATGATTTTTCTGTTTCATGCATGTTGTAGCATGTATCAGTAACTCTTTTAATTGCTGAATATTTTATTATATGGATATATTTTATTGATGCACTGAAGAACATCTGCATTACTTCTACTCTGCTAAGAATAGGGCTGTGTATATTCGTGTACAAGTTCTCCTGCTGGCGTTTTTACTTTGTTGGAATACAGTGCATCCAGGAGAGGACCTACCGGGACACTTGGCAACTCTCGTTTAACCTTCTGAAGAACTGGCAATCTGTTTTCCACAGTGACTTCACTCTTCTACAACTCCAGGAGCAATGAGGGCTCAAGTTTCTCTACATCCTCATCAACTTTATTTTTCAGTCTTCATACTGGTTGTGAAATACTGTCTCACTGTGGTTTTGATTTTTACTTTTCTCATTGGTCATGTAGAGCAAAATGTAAACAGTTTAACAAAGTCCTAAGTATCTATTTGCTTTGGTTCTGTGTATTTTTCATGTCATATCCAAGATATTCACTGAAGTCAAAAAGATAAACTCCAATATTTTCTTCTAATAATAATTTGACTCTTCTAACTTCTTCACTAATCTAGTTAAAGTCCTGTGAATTTTGTTGATCCTTTCAAAAATCAATTTTGGCTTTTACTTTCTTTTCCACTTTACCTATTTCTTCCCTGTGCTTTACAATTTCCCGTTTTGACGTGCTTTGGCTTAAGTGTGCTCTTCTGCCCTAATTTCCTAGACTAAAAGATCAGATTATAGATAACATTCCTTCTTAAAAAAAAAAAAATGTTCACATCTATAAAATTCCCTCTAATGTGCTTTAGCTATCACTCTCAAGCTCTGGTATTTTCTACTTCTATTTTTCCTTACCTCAAAATATTTTCTACTTTTTTATGATTTTTTAATTTGATTCACTAATTACATAGGAATATTAATTTCCAAATATACGTCAATCTCCCAAATTTGTATCGGTTATTTATTTCTTTTTTTTTTTTTGAGACAGGGTCTTGCTTTGTAGCTCAGGCTGGCCCTGAGCTCAGCCTCAAACTCACATCATAGCAATCCTCCTGCCTCTGCCTCCCGAGTGCTGGGATTACAGGCATGAGCCACCACGCCCGGCACGGTGGTATGTGGTACTGGTTGCTGCTGGGGTGAGTCTCCATGCCCAGTATGGTATGTGGTTAACCAGGGATGGAACCCAGGCCCTTGCGCTTGCAAGACAGGCGCTGGAACCACTGAGCTAAATCCCCGGCCCTTGGTTCTTTATTTCAAATGCAATCTATTAGAATGGAAACTTAGTTTGCATTTCAATTTCCAGAGCATCACTGCAATGAACAATTCTGTTTTTACTTATTCAGGGTTATCTTAATCTCTGGAGAATAGCTTTGCTGGATCTAGGATTCTTTTTCTTTTAGCGCTGTGCATATGTCATCCCACTGCCTACTGGCCTCATCATTTCTAATAAATCAGCTATGAATCTTAATGAAGTCCCCTGCTTTCTTCTTTTTCTATATCCAATATGATGTCTTGATATTTGGCTTCCAAAGCTTGATGGTCACACTGCAAGCTTTATCCATTTCAGAGTTCTCTGAGCTTTTCGGATGTGCAGACGAGTGTCCCCGTCACACTGACGTGACGCACTTTCACGCAGCACCCGCTCGTTGCCCGAGGTCTGTAAGGCTCTGCCCACCCTTCTCCATTCCTTTTTCTGTCTGTGTCTTGGGCCGGGTGATGTCAACTCACTTGTCTTCAAAGACACTGATTATTTCAAAACCTGCTGGCGTATTTTAGTTCCTATATTTTTCAACTCCCACATCTCCGTCTGGTTCTTCTTCATAATTTCTATTTCTTTGCTGGCGCTCCCTGTTTGATGAAATATCTGTCTCAGAGTTTAATTCTTTTGATAGAGTTGCTTTTAACTCTTTGAGAGCATTTCGAACAGCTGGTTTAATATTCTCACTTCATGGCTTGGGCTTCTGCCCTTTTTCCTCAAGATCCTTGCTTCCCTGTTTTCTTTGCACGTCTGCATTTTCGACATCTGGACATTTTAAATAAAATGATACGGGCACTCTGATAGGCTCCCTGATGGCCTGCTTCCCATGAAGGATGTGATGGTTGGTACTGTTGATTTATTGACTTTGCTGGACTTAAGTCTTTGTGTACTTTTTTTGTCACCTGTGGCAAATGAAGGCTCTGCTCAGATTTGCTCATTTTCTCTGTATTTCTCTACACGACACTCTGATGATTGCCCCTGGAAATCTGCCAGGTCATTCATTCTCTCATCACCTCTCCCTGGTCTGCTGGAAAAACAGAAAACCTGGCACGAAATCAGAGAGACGGGGACCACACCACGCAACCAGAAAGAACTCCCTGTCCAGAATGCAAAGGCAGAGAGGGAACCCTGAGAAAACACAGACGCAAGTGCTAATGCAGCTTCTGCCCTGAGGAGCAGGGAGACGGGGGAGGAGCTCTAAGTGTTAAACCTGGGACCAGGCTGCGACCTCAGGGTTTTGCGCAGAGCTGTAGGCTGGGCCTCTGAAGAGTATGAAGCTTTACAAATGCTCCTGGAGCTGGCAGGGAGCCAACAAACGGTTAGAATCGGGCCTCTGAGGAAGCAGCACTAACTTAGTGACACTGCTGCTCTGCAAAAGGTACCGTACAGGTGTTTCTAGAAGATGGGAAAACAGAAAACTAGAAATAAGCGTCCCAAGTAGGGTGCAGGACTACTGCTGAGTCAGTACTGACAGGAATGACGAGCCACACAGAAGGAGCAGGCCAGTTCTCCCTCGGCTGCGTCCAGTGCATCTCCACTGCCCACTTCTAGCAGAATCCGACAAGAAGTCAAATGACGGAGGAGAAACAAAGTCCAAATCCGGGTTCCAGGGTCACAAAGCAGACTATAACAGGGTAAATTTGGATCCCAGACACAACGGCTTAATAACTGGCATACACTGTTTATTTCTTCAAGTGAGTTTTCCATTTCAACAATGGTTTTCCACTTTCAGAAAATATATTTGGTTCTTGTTGAAAACGGCATGGCCTTTTGGATAGATCTGTGTTGCTTTCTTATATTTTATTATCTTCTCTACAGCTAATCATTTCAAACTTCTCTTATACACCTCTATTAGTTGAAGTTCTTGGGAGTCTAATTTTAATTATTCCCTGTCATTTCTGTAGCACTTGGCTGAACTGTTTTTGTCACATGCAGTCGCAGCCTACTGCTCAGCAGGCCTCAATGGCCTCGTTTCCCAGTATGTGACCTGCACTTACTGACAGGTGCTGTCTTGAGCCACCTCACATCAGTTCCTACATCTGGAGAATGAGAAGGGAAATGTCCTAGGCAGACTAAGAATAACTGACGATGTTTACTTCCGTCATACAGAATTTGGCTTCATCCAGGATACATTCTTCCAAGTGTTTTTCCACAGAAACTAAGCCAGTCATATGCCTTGCAAGGAAACAGTAGAGCCTACCAGAATCTGGTAAATTCTAAGCTCCCTTCTCTGAATATAAGAGGTCCAATAAGAGACAGGTCCTCTGCCCCAGAAAAGGTTCTTCTGTATTACTGGATCTTATAGCTAAGAAGATCTGATGATCAAATTGGTTTTAGCCTCTGGCTTCAAAGGAGAGAAAAACTCTCAGAGATATTTAATACTTCAATCTTCACAATATACCTTATTACCAGGAAGAGACTTATATCTTAAACCTTTTGCCCTGTGGCTAATTAAGTCATGGGGGGCATGGTAATTCTGAGAGATAAAAACATTTCACCACACCAGGAGTAAACTCTTTCATAAAAGGAGAAAAAAAGCAGGCAGGACTCTTGTACCAGCGAATATACCTTCCCATAAACGGTGACATTCCACAAAATGTATTTTATTATTTCTAGGAACCTGAAAAATATCTACATTTCACAAAAAGGATACACTTCAGTTATTTATTCTACACACATACACACACACACGCACACATGCACACAAATCCTTGGGCCACTAAGGTCCACTCCCTTATTACGTACAAAAGAAGAAGAAATATCAGCACCTGGAAAGTTTTCTCAATGTGGGTGAAAATTCTTGGGTGAGATTCCTCTATCTTGATTGAGACAGGAAAGGCTATGCCTAGTGTAGAAACTAAGAATGATGTGTAGAGAATACTACGCAGCCTGGCCCCTGCCACCATATGCAAAGACATGAGCCCATGTGCAGTCCAGGAGGCTGAACCGAGCCAGCACCACCACGAACGTCTCATGATTCCCACGGTCCACATCTGCAAGGCATTTAGTAACATTCATTATATCATTAATCATGTTTTTTTTTAAAGTGACTAATATGAGGAGACTAGTGTATAAATTTATGCACATGTGGAAACACACAGAGTCTAAAATAACTGACTTACACTGTAAAAGCTTGAAGGAATCCATCTGATTATATACCCCTCAGAAAACCAGACACCAAGAGGGGAGTAGCTAGCACAGACGCAGATGTAGCAGCAGGAGTGCTTTAATGGCAGGGCAGACAAGGTGAGCTGGCTGCTGGGAGTCATAGCTTAGGGATGCTATAATTAGCTTAGTCTCTGAACGCAGTAATTAGAGCGGAACGACAGCTCATACCGCAGCCAATTTTAACACATTAACTGGAACCCAGGACCATCCGAGTCTATGATCGTCAAAAATGACAGGGTTCAGGGCCAGCGATGTAGCTCAGTGGCTCTGGTGCCTGCCTCACAAGCACAAGGTTATGAGTTCCATCCTCGATACCAAAAAAAGTTTTTTTTCAATACGTAAAAAAAATGACAGTTCAACGAGAAGATAGGCAATAATAAACAAAAAATAAATCTAGATTTCATAGATTACTATACTTTCTCTATTTTTAAAAATAGAGACAATCTTTTTGGTCCCAAGGTAAAATGGGGCATAATTGGAAAGTTTCAGATCTCACTGAGAAAATAAACAGAAATATAAGATAAAGGCCAGGAATTTAGCTCAGTGGTTTCATGCCTGCCTTGCAAGTGCAAGGTCCTGGGTTCAATCAGGTAACCACACAGAACAACACTGAGTGTGGAAACTTATACCCACCAGCAATCAGTACCACAGACCATAGTGCCGGGCACGGTGGCTCACGCCTATAATTCCAGCACTTGAGAGGCAGAGACAGGAGGACTGCTAAGTTCGAGGCTGAATTCAAGACAAGCCTGAACTACAAAGTGAGACCCTGTCTCAAAAAAGTAAAAAAAATAAAAATAAAGAAAAGAAATATAAGATAACACATAGAAAAGAGCCATATAATTAGACCCAGGAAACACAAAACAACCATTTACCCTTCAAAGGAAAGAGTTCTTCATCAGTATCCATATACCACAATCTAGTTCTACCTCTAGTTCCAAATACAGTCTACAGCGGTCAACCCAGTTTGAAGAAGATTAGGTACGTATGCATGGTGGTAGCTCTCAAGTAAATTTTTTAATTTTGAGAGAGCTAATATTTATTAAGTGGTTACCACACACCACTCAGTACACATACATGGAGAAACTCATTAACCCCTCAAAATCTGATAAGGGTATAAATTGTTATTGTCATCATTTTCTAAATGTGAAGGCTGGGCAGAGTTTAATAACTTACTCAAAGTCACGTAGTAAAGAGTCAAAGCCACATAACTGGTGTCAGGTTTTTAAACATCAGGACATAACTTCCTGTTTTAGTTAGGCCTCTCCAGAGGACCAGACACAATATAAATCATACGTATAATTACAGAAAAGAATTTAGGAGGTGGGCTTAGAGGATCCAGGGAGGAAGGTCACGGCAGCCAGTCTGTGTGCTCCCGGTGCAAGGGTGCAGAATGGCCACCTGCGTCCCGCAGAGCAGAGCGTGCGACAGCAGTTGAAAGGTGAACGCTTGGAAGCTCCCTGCAGAGTCACCAGGGCAAATCAGTGTGATTAATAATCAGAGAAGTGTAAAACAAGTCCAGGGTAGAATTACACACCACCAGGAGGTCTGGACTTTAAGTCTGACGAATAACAAAGATATTGCTAAGGATGCCGTGCGGTGGGGTCTCTCACACAGGCTGTAAGCACGACAACCACAGGGAGCAAGGGCACACTGCAGGAGATGCCAGTGGCCTGGCACCTCCATTTTCAGGTCTGACCTGCACATAAATACGGGTACAGGAAATAAACACAGAAGAGTCACTCCACAATTGATCTCTACATCCTAAGATGAGAACCAATTCCAGCACCATCCAGAGCAGTCAATGTCAAGGGGTATAGTCACCCAATAAATTCGATACAGTATTTAAAGGAATAAACTATATACTTTATTCATCCAGCAGTAAAGAAAAAAGAAAAATAAATGAATTATATATACCAATAGCATATATACATCTTTAAAAATAGAATAGTGAATGAAATGGACCAAAACAAAATTAGGTACTGTGTAAGATTATGTACACACACTTTCCAAAAGGCAAAAATAAACTATATTACTAAACTATAAGTTTAATTATAAATTTAATAAGACTGAATTACATAAGTCTACTAAATGTAATCAGTTACATATATGGAAAGAAAACCTTTAAGATGTGAACAAAACTAGAGGGCAATATAAATAATGATTCTGTTCATGTAAAACAATCTGTTTATATGATACATTGCTAAAGCACTATTATATTAATCCAATTTACATCACCATGATGAAACATGGTTTTTTTTTTTTTAAGGTTTTTTTTGAGACAGGGTCTCGCTTTGTAGTTCAGGCTGGCCCTGAGCTCAGCCTCCAACTCACATCACAATCCTCCTGCCTCTGCCTCCCGAGTGCTGGGATTACAGGCATGAGCCACCACGCCCGGCACTGTGGTATGTGGTACTGGTTGCTGCTGGGGTGAGTCTCCACGCCCAGTATTGTTATGTGGTTACCGGGGATCGAACCCAGGTCCTTACACTTGCAAAACAGGCGCGGAACCACTAAGCTATATCGCCGGCCCTATATTATATTATATTTATTATATTATATTATTATAAGAAACAGAGATTTTACTTTGGCTGGAGGTGCAAGGTTTAGGGACGTCATCCGGCTGGCCCGCTTGGCAGAGTCCCAAAGCACTGCAGAACATCACTGGCAGGCAGAGAACTTGTATATTACATACCTGTCTGATCTCTCTCACTCTTCTTATATTCCCATTCATGATAATGCTCCCCAAAGGAACCCATTTAACCCTCACCACTTCCCTAAAGCCCCACCTCTAAAAACCATACTCACTTTAAATTTCTACCTTCTTAATATCTCACAATAAATATTAAATACTGGCATGAATTTGGGAGTGACAGACTACCCTTACAGCCATAGCAAACATCTAGTAAAACTAACTATAATAAAGGAAATGTTATGTAATCTAGACTACTTCACTCAGGTACAACGGCTATTAAATCATTAAAATGTAGTTAATATCATAGAATAATTTTATTTTAAATGTAATCTTAACCAATTTCAATTTTGTTTTGTTTTGTTTTTGCTTTTTTGAGGCTAGATTTCATTTTGGCCTCAAACTCATGGCAGTCCTCCTGCCTCTGCCTCCCGAGTGCTGGGATTACAGGCATGAGTCACCACACACTGCTACCAATTTCAATTTAAATTAATGTTGTGAAGCTAATGGTTATAGCACTGTCCTGGGCGGTTATGTACAATTACCTAACACACACGGATACTTCTAGAACAGGGTTTCTTGACCGCGTGCTATTAACAGTAGTACAGTGTAGTAGTAGTAGTAGTAGCAATGATTTGTTGTATAGATCGTGTCCTCTGCACTGTACATGCTGAGTATGCTTGGCTTCTACCCTCTAGGTTTCAGTAGAAAGCCTTCTGTATTAATGAACTTTCCCATCTGGGAAGCACGATACAGTAGCTAGCAGAAAACTGAGAGGAGGACAGGTTTAATTGAGACTCATAGTTTCAGGGATTCAGTCAATAGCTGGCTGATTCCAAGGTAGAGATCTTATGGTAGAGGTGTGGCAGAGAAAGGATGCTTAGTTCATACTGGCCGGGAAGCGCAGTGGAGGAACAGTGTCAGACGGTAACAAGGGACCATACGTAGTGCCCAAGACCAGGCCTCCACGACCTTCCCAGGCACACCGAAGGGCGAGCTTTAATCCGTTAGGTATTTCTTAATCCGATGAAAATGACATAACAAGGTTAATAGTCACAACCTAACCCTCGTCGCCTTTATATCCAAACCTATCCCTTAAACCATACTTAATCTCCAATAGAGAAACAGCAAGTCCATAGTTCCTATAAATCCATAATTCATAATAACATAATACAACTATACCGGGTACAAATGCAAACACAACAATCCCTCCCCAAAGTCTCAACAGTTCTAGCATTTTTCAAAAGTCCAAGTCCAAGTCTCTTCTGAAACTCCGAGCAGTCCCTTTGCTGTGAATCACTGTCTTAAAAGTTCTGTTACCCAAAGGTACACGCACATTCCAAAAGAGAGAAAGGATATCAAAAAGAATTGGCCAGAGCAAGACGTGAGCCCGGCAGGGCACACATTAAGTTCTGGATGGAGCTCCCTGTCTGGTATGCAGACACAGAGAGCTAAAATACGGGTTTCAAAGGGCTTGGGTGGCCCCACCCTACGGCCTTGTTGGCTGCAGCCCACACAGCCTCTCTCCTGGGCTGGCTCCATGACTGCCTACAGCTTTCCTCAGCAGACATTCCACACTCCTGGCATATACAATTTCTTAGGGTCTCCACTGCACCTTTAGCGTCCCTCCCACAGCTTCGTGCGCTGCCCTGTAGAGGTTCCTTGCCTTGCCTTCTAGGCCTTCCTTTCACACCTGGGTGGAAGCCTCCCTGACTCCGTAACTCCTACCTTCTGCAGGCCAACAAAACCAGCTTTGTATAGACAATGCCAAGGTATGCTCTCAGCAGAAGCAATAGTCGGCCCTCTGGGATCACAGTGCAGCAGCTTCTGAGTGCCTTGGATAGCTAAACACACTAAATGAATCCCGGGGAATCAATTCCCTAGGATGCCCTTTGCAAGCTAAGATTGCAGGGACTCTCAGCTCTAAATAAATGTTGACACGTCTGCACCTTTGAGCCTGCAGTGGGTTGATGATTCCTAGGACTGAGTCAAGGGATCTATCTTCCCGTCCCCGTATAAAGTACTTGGTGCCTTTTTAACGGTGTTACTTTGGCAGCTACATCTCTTTTGCCCCTTAACTTAACACATGACCTTTTCTAGGTCCAGATGTAAGTTTTAAATTTTTTCTGCTCTCCCTTTTGCCCCCAAATCTCAATATGAATCTGACGAAAAGCAACTCACAGTACCCAGGCCACAGGCTAAATGTTGAGCTATCCTGAAATGTTCTCTACCAGATTAATTAATCTACAGCACTTAATCTCAGTCTCCTGAAAAGTGTCAGGACAAGGAGAAAATGTAAACAAATTTTCTGCCAGTGAGTAACATACATGGTCTCTAGTCCATATGCTAGTG
>PVIR01023540.1:0-26935 GCA_004026965.1 Petromus typicus | reverse complement strand
CCTCCTGCCTCTGCCTCCCGAGTGCTGGGATTACAGGCGTGAGCCACCACGCCCGGCACTGTGGTATGTGGTACTGGTTGCTGCTGGGTGTGGGTCTCCACACCCAGTATTGTTATGTGGTTACCGGGGAATCGAACCCGGGCCCTTGCGCTTGCAAGACAGGCGCCGGAACCACTGAGCTAACTCCCCGGCCCCCCCATTAACTTTTTAAGTCTTGTTTCTGTGTATTTCTTTCTTTGGCTTTTGGATGTACTGATTTGCGGGAGATCAAGACTCTTGGCTGGAGCCTCAAAAGTAGATTGAAATTTAATTAATATGTTAAAACCCATGACCTCATGACACTTTTCATGGAGGAGATGCTGGGAATTAAATCCAGCACTTGGTACATGTCATAGCAATACATTTTTAAAAACTTATTTGGGCCTATGACTGTGGCTTAGTGGTACAGTGTTTATTTAGTATGTATGAGGCCCTAGGTTCAATCACTAGCATGAAATTAAAAACAAAAAACAAAAAAATTATGGCCATTATTTAAGGGATTACCAATTCATTATTCTGAACATGACTAAATGAAAGGCAAACATTTAACCTGGCTTTCTTTAATCAAAGTATACTTCAAGGTAACCATATAATTTATGAAAGAAAGTTTCTCTCTATTCCAGTTAATAAACAAAAAAGGAATGCAGAATTAAAATACCCAAACTCTTACAGAAATGATACTGAACAGTATTTCTCAGGGACCAGTATCCCAACAAAAAAAGAAATAAGTGCCTCTTGATGCAAATACACCAGAGCACCTACAAAGTAGTCCAACACGAAACCAACCAGAATCAAAACAAGCTTTTTCATCTAACTACCATTTTACAGAAACCAGGGAGAGAAGAAAGAGAAGACATGAAGACAGAATCATCAGAATCCAGAATTCAGAAAACTACAGGAAACAACCCTTTTTATTTTTAATCTTTATTGGTACATTACATATACACATCAAGATTGCACTCAACAATGACAATTTGTACCAGTATATGACACAACTTAGACACAACTTAGTTCTCATTTTTCCCATAGCCCGACCCACCCTACAAAAGGCCTCCAAGAGTGGTAGCCAGATCCCAACAAAGGTGGAGAGCAGAAAGACCATCATTCTGAGCTCAGGAACATGGCAGAGTGGTGAGCAGCAAAGGGAGGACTCTCTGAGGCTTGCTGTTCAGAACTGAAGCCCACCAGGAAAGCAAAGAGAATCACTGTAACAAAGACACAATGGACTACAGCAGTTGGTGAATGGTTGGGATCAGCACACCCTGCCAAAAGTAGGACTTGCTCTGGGGGACTGGCGGCACAGCGCAAACCCATAGGTCAGGGAGCTCAATTGTGGCCTCTCAGTGAAACTCCCAGGCTGAAACTCAGTGGAGTCCGAATGGATCAAGGAGATTAATCACCTTGGATCTGCACACCTGCTGCTCACATTGTCCATGGAAAGAGCACAGACATGGCTTGAAGGAAGCAAAATTTTTTGGTCTTTTTTTCATTTTGTTCTTTTTGTTTGTTTGTTTTTTTGTTTTTGTTTTGTTTTGTCTTGTTTTGAGATAGGGTCTCGCCTTGTAGTTCAGGCTGGCCCTGAGCTCAGCCTCAAACTCACATCACAGCAATCCTCCTGCCTCTGCCTCCCGAGTGCTGGGATGACAGGTGTGAGCCACCACGCCTGGCACTGTGGTATGTGGTACTGGTTGCTGCTGGGCATGAGTCTCCACACCCAGTATATGTGGTTAACTGGGGAATGGAACCCCGGTCCTTGCACTTGCAAGACAGGCACCAGAACCACTGAGCTAAATCCCCGGCCCTTTACTCTTTTCTTTATTTTCTTCTCTTCTCCTTTCTTCTTCATTTTTCTCCTTTCCCATTCTTGATTTTATTCTGCTGGTTTTTTTTCTTAATTGTTCTTATTTTTTTGGATCATAAATATACTTTCTAGTATTACTACTGATGTTTTGTCAGTTTGTTCTATTCTTGTTTTTCTTTTTTCCTTCTCTCTTTTCCCCATTTTTACCAGTTTTACAAAGTTTGCATGATCTTCCTGTGTTCTCTAACCTTACTTCTAACCTTTCACTCTCCTAATTCTCTATTCCCTCCCCAAATCCTTCTGAGTTTTCATCCTGGACGGTAAGTTCACTATACTGAAGGGCTTAATTCCTGGAGTCATATTTCTGGTTGATCCTTGATTTTGATATATAACCACAAGTCTAGCTCATGCAGTTAAAGGTGACAGATTAAAAGTTACCAAAATTCATCATTTTCTAAGCTCTGTTTGATGCTATTGTTGATTATATTACTTTGGCCAAGGTGATGAGATTGTTCTAATCAGTTGTCCTTCCATGTATATCAACACCACGATTACATACACTCACAACCCAAAGACCAGCTATACCTAGAAGACACCTCTGAGAAATAGTTCTTCCCTAAGAGTTCAAAGCACTAGCAATAGATATTCACAATAAGCAATGTAAAAGCATCAAGTCAGGAATTAAAAAAAAAATATATATATATATATATATATATATATATATTACCTCATACAACATGTATAAGTAAATGCAAAAGAATTGAAGTTATCCCTAGTATATTCTCAGAGCAATCAAATTTGAGATTAATAGCAAAAGAAACCATAAGAACTTCATTAAAAAATAGAAATTGAATAACACCTTCCTGAACAACCAAATGTCAGAGGAAATTAAATAAGAAATTCATTTCTACAATTAAATGATAATGGCAATACAACATACTGTAATTGATGGGATACAATGAAAGCAGTCCTATGAGGAAATTTCATAGAAGTAAATACCAATACAGTGAAAATGGAGAGAGATCAAATAAACTTAATACTGAACCTCAAGCCTCAAGAAAAGAGCAAGACACACCTAAAGCTCATACCAGGGAGAAAATAATAAAGATCAGAGCACAAATCAATGTGATGGAGACTAAGAAAGGTATAAAAAAAAAATCAACAAATCAAAGAGTTGTTTCTTTAAAAGAATAAAATTCACACTGAGTAAACCTTATCAAAAAAGGAAAGAAAAGGCTCAAATCCGTGCAATTAGGAATGAAAAGGGTAAAATGATAAAGAGATGCAGCAGAAATGCAGAAGATCATTAATATCTACTTTGAGAAATTGTACCTCAATAGGATGGAAAACACAAGATATGGACTGATTCCTAGATAGATATGAATTTCCAAAACTGAAGCAAGAACATATAATAGGGGTCGGGGATTTAGCTCAGTGGTTCCGGCGCCTGTCTTGCAAGCGCAAGGACCCGGGTTAAATCCCCTGGTTAATCACATACAATACTGGGTGTGGAGACTCACACCCAGCAGAAATCAGTACCACATACCACAGTGCCAGGCCTGGTGGCTCTCGCCTGTAATCCCAGCACTCGGGAGGCAGAAGCAGGAGGATTGCTGTGATGTGAGTTTGAGGCTGAGCTCAGGGCCAGCCAGAACCACAAAAGCGAGACCCTGTTCCAAAAAAAAAAGAACATATAACAATTTTAAACAACCCAATATCAATCACTGAAATTGAAAATATACTCAAAACCTTATCAACAAAGAAAAGCCAAGGTCCTGATGGCTTCACTACTGAATTCTGTAAGAAATTAAGAGAAGCACTAAAGCCACTGTTTTAAACTCTGTAATGAAATTGAAAGGGATAAAATATTTTAATGAAACTGAAAGAGATGCATTACCTTAATTCTAAAAGCAGAGAAAGATCCAAGAAACAGAACTACAGGCCAATCTCTCTAATGAACAAAGATGCAAAAATCCTTAATATGATCCTGGGAAAGACAATGCAGAAGATCATCAAAATTATACATCCTGACCAAAGTCAACTCATCCTAGAGATGCAAGGATGGTTCAACATGTGCAAATTAATAAATGTAATACATTATATTAACAGAGTTAATGATATAAACCATATGATCACCTCAACAGTTGCAGAAAAAGCATTTGATAAAAATCAACACCCATTCATCACTTTAAAAAATCCTAGAGAAAACTGGAGTAGATAGTCTTCATCTCAACCTGATAAAAGCTATTTATGAGAAACCAACAGCCAGCATCATACTGAATGATCAAAAGCTGAAATCTTTCACGCTGAAATAAGGAACAAGACAAGAATCTCCACTCTCACCATTCCTGTTCAATATAGTTCTGGAAACATTAGCTACAACAATTAAACAACAGAAAGAAAGAAAGATAGAAAATGAAATTAAACTGTCAGTATTTGCAGATAACATGACTTTTCTATCTATAAGACTCCAAAAACTCCACTAATAGTCTCCTAGAGGTCTTTTTGTTTTGTTTTGCTACCGGAAAGCAAACTTGAGACCTTGTGCTTGGAAGGCACACACCGGAACCACTGAGTTAAATCACTAGCCTTGACTTCTAGCTCTATAAAACAAATTCAGTAGAGTAGCTCCGTACAAAGTCAACACTCAAAAAACAATAGTTTTCCTGTAAACAAATAACAGATTCACTGCAAGAGGAATTGAGGAAACAATTCCTTTCACAGCAGAATTCAAAAAACTGAAATACTTATGACTCAGTCTAAGGAAAGAAGAAAAGGGCTTTACTCTGAAAATGACAGCATTTTGAAAAAAAGAGATCGAAGAGGACATTAGGAAATAGAAATACATACCTTGTTCAAGGGTAGGAAGAACCAATACAGTGAAAATGGCCATATGTCCAAAACTGCTATGTAGATTCGAACTCACAGCAATCCTCCTGCCTCTGCCTCCCAAATGCTGGGATTACAGGTGTGAGCCACCACGCCTGGCACTGTGGTATGTGGTACTGATTGCTGCTGGGCATGAGTCTCCACGCCCAGTATTGTATGTGGTTACCTCGGATCAAACCGGGTCCTTGTGCTTGCAAGACAGGCACCCAGAACCACTGAGCTAAATTCTAAACATTAATTTGAATCAGAAAAGACCTAAAATAGCAAAAGCAATTCTAGGCAACAAAGACAAGACAGGGGGTATGGCAACCTCCAACTTGAAACTAGTACAAAACCGTGATTAAAAAAAAAAAAAAAAGCATAGTACTGGCAAACAAATAGACCCAAGTATCAATGAAACAGACTAAAAGATACACAAACAATTCCAGACATACTAAGCCACCTCATCTTAGGCAAAAGAGCCAAATACCCTCAGTGGAGAAAAGATAGCCCTATAAGTGGTGCTGGAAAAAATGGGTTTCAATCTGCCAAAGATTAAAACTAGGCTCATATCTTTCACCTCACACTAAACTAAAACCGAAATTGTTTAAAGATCTAAATATTAAAACAGAAACATTGAACCTGCTGGGAGACAGATTAAGTAGAACTCTTGAAGACATTGGCAAAGGAAAAGACTTTATGAACAAAATGTCAGTAGGACAGGAACTAGCCTAAAGAATCAACAACTAATACTTAATTTTATTTGAAAGCTTCTGCACAGCAAGAGAAACCACCAACAGTGAAAGACAACTTAGAATTTCAAAAAAAATATTTTACCCACATGTTCCTCAGACAAAAAATACTGTGATCTAGAATATAGGAAGAACTTTTTAAAAAAATCACAACCCCCAAATTTAAAGACCATTTCAAAAATATTCTTCTAAAATAAACAGACATATCTCAGATGAAGATGTAGAAATAGCAAACAAACATGAAAAAATGTTCAACATCATTGGTCATTTGAGAGATGTAGATGAAAACAACCTGGAGACTCCACCTTACTCCACAAAAAATTTCTGCTACCAAAAAATCAACCATTAACAGATGCTGGTAGGGCTGTAGGGGAAAAAGAAGCCTTTTCCACCCTTGATGGGAGTGGGGATCCAACTACTATCAAAATCGGTGTACAGATTCCTCAGAAAATGAGGATTAGAGGGCCCACTTGAAACAGCTATTCCTCCTCTGTGTATATGTCTGAAAGAATTAAAAGCATCATACCACAGCAATATGTGCACGCCCATGTTTACAGCAGCAATTTATAGTAGTTTATATAGTTTGTAATAGCTAAATTCTGGAAGCAGCCCACATGCCCATCAACTGGTGATTGAAGAAGATGTGTTTTTAAAAAAAAACAGAATACTAGTCAGCCATAAAGAAAGAAAGCTAGAGACATTTATGGTAAAATGGATACACCTTCAGACCATATTAAGTGAAATAAAAAGGTCACATATGTGTAAATATAAAATTGTTTCTCTGGTGTGAGAAACTGAAAGTGTAAATGAGGATCAAAATGTATAATAGACATAGTGAAATGGAAAGAAAATGTTCACAGGGGAAGAGGGAAGTAGAGAGAGAGGGGGAAAAGAAAGAGGGAAAGAAAAAATTTTAAAAAGAAAAACAGAAACAAAGTTGATATGAATAATGAAGGATAAAGGGGTTGAAGACAGGGAAGGGGAATGGGAAAAAAGTAAACACCAGGATATATCATGTACAGGTACAAAGTCCCAGTAATGAACGTGCCTGTAAGGTATGCCTAAAATGTACCAATAAAGTTAACGAATAAAAATAAATACGGTCTTCAACAGAATTTTCTTCAAAAAGAAGGAAATGTGGTGCATGTCAGTAATCTCAGAACTTAAAAAACTGAAGCAAGAAAATTGCTGTGAGTTCAAGGGCAGCCTCAGCTTCACAGTGAATTTAAGGATAGCGTGAACTACAAAATGAGACCTTGTCTCAAAAACCAAAAATAGAGAAGGAGTGTCAATAAAATACAAGGTAAGAACCTTACTTGGACCTGATTCTAGGAAAGCAACTGTAGAGAGATAAAAGGCAAGAGGGGTGGGATAGCTAATGATATTAAGAAATCTGTTAGGTTTTATAAGGTTTGATAATAGTAAAAAGTCTTATCTTTGGAGACGTATAGTAAAATATTTATGGACAAAACTATACAGTTTAGCTTAATAAAATAATGTAAGGAGGCAGGACTTTTCTGTTCACAGAAATATAGAAGAAATAAGAGCCTCGTGATGAGTAAATGGGAGAATCATTGGACTATCACTGCACTATCCTAACCAATTTTTTTATATGCTTGACCTTTTCATAATGAAATACTATGTCAGGACCGGAGATATAGCTCAGATTACTTGCCTAGCATGCACAGGATTCTGGGTTCAATCTTCAGCAGCACCAGAAAAATTCTTTTAAAATACTGGAGAAAATAATTTTCTATTTAAAAATGTACTTGTCCCCAGAGAGCAAAACAGCAGAGAGAGAGAGGAATGGAGCAGAAAACTGCTACTTTTAATTACTTTCATTGCTTTTATGAACAATTTAATTTTATATAAATGCAGATATGCATCACTGGGGAAATACATGTTTAAAATTATTTAGTTATTTGTCTCATTATCATTGAAATGCTGAAGTTTCAATCCAGGAATTTGCATATGCAAGGCAAGTTCTGAGCTGCATACCTCCAGCTTTAATTTTTTTTTTTTTTTTTTGAGATGGGGTCTCTCTTCGTAGTTCAGGCTGGTCCTGAGCTCAGCCTCCAACTCACATCACAGCAATCCTCCTGCCTCTGCCTCCCGAGTGCTGGAATTACAGGCGTGAGCCACCACGCTCAGCACTGTGATATGTGGTTGCTGCTGGTCGTGAGTCCCCACGCCCAGTATTATATGCGGTTACCAGGGGAATCAAACCCGGGTCCTTGCACTTGCAAGACAGGCCCGGAACCACTGAGCTAACTCCCCAGCCCAAGCTTTAATTTTTTTTTAATAATAAAAAGACAAGAATAGGGCTTCCAGTTCAAGCTATGACAGAATAATTTAAACTGGCCTTCCCACTGAAAATATTTTTTATAAAAGCTGGACAAAATATAAGTATTCAAAGGCACTGAGATGGTTACAATCTTTGGAAGAAGGGAAATACACCAGAAAACTCCTCCAACTTTATTATGTCACATATGATATGAGAATTATCAGATGGTTATCCTAACATGTACCAGTATTTTGTATTTATATGCCCACCAGTATTTATATGCAAATACCAGTATTTCATATTTATATGCCCACATTATTAATGGTTTATAAAGCACTTCTCACAAAACCTGTAACTTTTAACACTCTATCTTGAAACTCCATTGAAACTTGAAAAAAAACTGAAGCAACTCAAGCAAAACTCTATCTTGAAACTTCCATTTAAACTGGAAGGCCAGTTTAAATTATTCTGTCATAGCTTGAACTGTAACTTTAACACTCTATCCTACGCTTCCGCTGGGTGCAGCAGCATGCACCTGTAGACTCACCCGCTTAGGAGCGCAAGGCAAATGATCAGTTGGGCTCAGGAATTCCAGGCCAGCCTGGGCAACAGAACAAGACCTCATACAAATTAACTAATTAATTTAAAAGGAGAAAACAATCTCCTAATCTTTCCCTTACATAAGAGTTCAAAATTTTTCATTAGAAAAATCCTCTATTAGACAAGCAGACAGGGTGTCTAGGAAGGGGGAAGGGATAAGAGAAAGTAATGATGAGGCATATATCAAAGTATGTTATATGCATATATGAACATGCTACAATGCAAATCCAATACTCTGTAAAACTGATGCTATATACAGAAAGGAAAATTCCTCTAAGACCAAATAATATCACTTCCCTTAGGTAGAGAAACTGTTACTCTATCAAGATAGAGGTAGTAAAAGCAAAAAGTAATCCACAAATCCAGAATTATATGCTCAATATCAAATTCACTTAACCACTCTAGTAGTAACTATAGTTCTACTGTAGTCGATATACTAATGAATAAAAGAGCATAGATAGTACTAAAAGATGCAACTTCTTGCAGTTTTATATTAATTTCGCTCATTTTCACAGGAGTTTCAACTATTTCATTTTGCCTGCCCTTTCTCCTCAATTGAGACTAACCAAAATCTGTCTTCCAATAGCTTCTCCTGAAGCAATTGAGACTTCAAATATGCACATCAACTTACAAGCAATATGATGCCCTGCAAAACAGTAATCAGGTACCTGTTAACACAAAACATTCTTTCTCCATCTGTATATACACAAAGAAGAAAAGGAGTGAATTGAAACCAATAAACAAAGTTTCTTTGCTTTTGCGGAGATGGGTTAGAACACAGGACATTGTGGATGCAAGATAGCTGCTCTACCACTGAGCTATACCTCAGCCTTCAAACAGGAAATTAAAGGCCTTTTTAAATAATCAGTTGCTAAAAGTAAATGATCTGAAACTTATCAAATGAATCCTTCAGTTAATTTTCAACTAGAGACATGTTTAATTATCAAACCCTAATTTTTACAGGTGTTAAGTCTCCAAAACTAAGTGAAGATAGCTGATTCCACATGATGCTTTTATATGAATCATGCTGACAAAAGGATAATTACAAAAAGAATTGGAACGTACAACTATCAACATCTGATAAAATCTCTGAACAACAGGACAGTTTTAAATTTTTCTTCTAAAATGTGAAATTTCCTAAATATATTTTTCTTGGAAGACATAAAAATTCTTTAACTATAATTTAGAAAATACAGATGCATTCACAAAACAGCTCATTTTCCCTAAAAACAGGAAAGTCTGTATAATTCTAATCTCTTTATTTCTGTAATCTATTCTATCATAAAATATATCCAAGCTTTTAAAAAATGACTTCACAGGGCTGGGGATGTAGCTTAGTGGTTCCGGCGCCTGTCTTGCAAGCGCAAGGACCGGGGGGTTCGATCCCCGGTAACCACATAACAATACTGGGTGTGGAGACTCACGCCCAGCAGCAACCAGTACCACATACCACAGTGCCGGGCGTGGAGGCTCACGCCTGTAATCCCAGCACTCGGGAGGCAGAGGCAGGAGGATTGCTGTGATGTGAGTTGGAGGCTGAGCTCAGGGCCAGCCTGAACTACAAAGAGAGACCCTGTCTCAAAAAAAACCTAAAATAAATAAATAAATAAATAAAAATGACTTCACATATAACTGAAATAGTCACTTTTTTGTTGTATCTCAGCAGCCATTCCATGTATGCTAATATCTTTTCTGATAAATATTCCATAGTAAAAAGGATTTGTCCTGAATTACAGAGTAACTGAAATTAGATTTTATTGTCCAATTAAAATGTAAAATCTACTCATTTCTTAATAAAGTTAACTTATTCTTGAAAATAACTTTTAGTAATTTATAATCAGATATTCACACTGACTTGAATTTTCAGTTTAGAAAATTATTTTAAATACTTTTCATTTTTCAAAATTTACTTTCAATATTCTCAATGCCTACTCTCTCAACTGTCTTCTTTATCTACAAGTATATTAAGTACTTCACTCTCAATTTATTTCTTCTCCTCTAACTTTAAACTTACCTGTCTTCTTGAAAAAGAAGTTGACTAACCCATTATATTTCAAGCTCTCAATCCATTTCTCCTCCTTTTACTGTTAAACTTCTTGAATTGAATAGTCTACTACTCCTTTCATGATACTTGCTCCTCTCCTTAAATCCCTGTAATCTCTTTTGCATCCTTAACCATTGTATTAAAACTGCACTCCCAAAGACCACCATCCCTGACCTGACAGTAAGATTTCACAATAATCATAATCTTTTTTAAAAATACTACTCTCTTGTCCTGAAATATCCTGGTGCAGCATTAAGCATTGTCATTATATAGAAAATGTCTTGGTCTAAGACCTTTGCCTGGTCCCGTGTCACATTCATAATTCAGGTATTGACATTTATTATCAATAAGCCTTTAAGCCAAAGGTAGCTGAGGTTACTTTAATGTATTTTCTTTCTTTCTGTCGCTCTATACTTGTCCTCTGACCAACATGTTGTCAGTTAGATGCTTTCTGATGTGACCCCTTTGAACATCTGCCTTACTCTGTTCTCCCAGCATCCACAGGCTGCTGTTTGAATTGACTTTAGACAAACAGGGAGTGTTGGACCCTTTGGAATACATGAACATTTTATTTTTATCGTTTATTAGCTTGAACCCATTCTTTCTCAGATCCACAAGCATAATGGATGTTAGGTATCATGGTCCTCGTATTTTACCTTGTCCCTTTCACCAACTTCTCGTCATAACAGTGTGACAATCCTTAATGATTACACACTCTACAACTGTTTAACTGTTCCTTTTAGTTTCCTGTTCTTCTTTGTTTTTCCTCAGTCTTTATCTGGAGGATACAAGGTTAAAAGTATATGATTTTTGGGCCAGGGATTTAGCTCAGTGGTCCCAGCACCTATATTTCAAGGGCCCGGGGTTCGATCCCTCGGTAACCACATACAATACTGGGCGTGGAGACTCATGCCCAGCAGCAATCACACACCACACTGCCAGGCGTGGTGGCTCACGCCTGTAATCCCAGCACTCGGGAGGCAGAGGCAGGAGGATTGCTGTGATGTGAATTTGAGGCTAAGCTCAAGGCCAGCCTGAACTACAAAGCGAGACCCTGTCTGAAAAAAAAAAGCATATGATTCTTTGTCTCCATAATAGGGATTCTTAAATTCTGTTGGGCTGAGGGTGCAGCTCAGAGGTACAGTGCCTGCCCAGCAAGCGAAAGGCCCTAAATTTGATTCCCAGTACCAAAAAATTAAAAATTTAATGCACATGATAATGTCTGAAAACTTTTTTCAAATTATACACATATTTCATTCTAAACCAAAAGAATTTGAAACCACTCATGCTGGAGGCTGGGAATCTGTATTTTTAGTGGGCTTTGCAAGTGATTCTGAGTTACAGCAATATTTAATAACCACTGCTGTTTATTTTCCCCACAGCAAACTCAATTACACCTGTAGCCTCAATTGTCTCCTTCAAATGAATAACTGCCAAATCTACAAGTCCAGCCCAGATTTTTCTCATGTGCTTCAGTCTCATATCTCCAACTTTGTTACTTTAATGCAAAAGGTCTCAAACTAAAAGCTATAAGTCATCTTCCACTTCCGCCTTTCCCTATTTCTGTTCATCATCCACAAGTTTTCCAAATAATAAAAAATTATACTTTATAAATTCTGATGACTTTTTATTATATGACATAATCCAAGCATACTCAGTTTGTTTTTTTAAAGACACAAAATATCTTCTAATCAATATATTTCTGGTGCAAATCTCTAACTGGGAAACTTTTACACTATAGCCTGTTCTACTGTGTCAAAAAGTATCATACACATATCAATCACCCAAATATGTAGTTAAGAGCCGATACATGTCATGAGATAGCACACTAGGAGAGATGCTAAGGCTGCAATGCTTACTTCATCTACCATATTTTAAGAATTGGTGCATTCTAACATCACACAATTTATTTGCATACTGTTTCAGCAACAAATAAATCCTAGCCTTTCCTCTAACTACAGGATCTAGGGAGCACTGAGATCAACACTTACCTTAGAGTTAGAGACCTGTTCTCTAACCATGCTAATGAAGGAGTAAACTCATGAGTAAGTGCACCATTTAATATTAATTTGACTCTATTAATTTGATTATATTAACCCTGTATCTGCACTGGAGTTGTATATAGTTTTGTTTATATTCCAAAGATACCTACTAATAATTTTTGGCAGTACTAGGGAATGAATCTAGGCCCTCACACTGAGCTGCATCTTAGTCATTTTTGCTGTTTCCAGTTGAGAAGTTTCCCAGGCTGAACACAAACTGACTATCCTCCTACTTCAGCTTCAAGGAGTGCTAGAATTACAGGTGTGTGACACCAAACCTGGCTTAGTAAATTGTTTCTGTTACATACAGACCAAAGTCATTTATCTTTACAAAGTCAAGCAGTCTAGAGATTTACCCTTTGATTTTTGGCCTCAACAGTAGGGCAATCTCCATTCATAGCTATGTTTGCTATTACTATCCTGGAAAAATAGTAACTCTCTACAAATTAGACCTTAATCATGTAGCTAAATGCTAACTAGAACTTTACCAGATAGTAGGTCACATTCGAAGTGTCCAAAAAGATGAGATTAGTTTGAAGTTTTTATTTTGTGGTTCTTATTCTTGATTCTCACTGTTGCATGTAGAAAGAACTTCTGGATTTTCTTGATCATGCACCACAATATTTACCAAACTATCTCATGAAGAAACTACTCGTTATATTTTTACAATCTAAATCTCCCACATAGTGATGGTTTTCATTCTGTTACTAGCAAAGAAGGGAAATAACTATTAGATGTTCTTTGAGAATCCTGAAATTTTTGATCATCTATCTTCATAGGAAATAATCCATATCCATCATCATTTTCCAAGTTCCCATTTTCCCATCATTTAATCATCTTTGCCATTCACCTCTAGACTATCTTACCTCTGAAAAATCATAAAAGTGAGGGAAACTGTTTGGTTGAGAAACAAATGCTTATGGGTTGTTTGGTTTGGTTTTAACAAACCTCTAAGGACTGGTCTAAACATTATTAGAACTGCAACAACATTCATGAACAGTAAGAAGATTCTGTGTAATGAATCACAAAAGGTATACGTACATTTAGCAGTCTGTTCTTATAACCAAACCTACTCTCATGGCAACTCCCCAGTTCCACAGATTTATTGCTATTTCTAAAATCTAAACAGAGAGAAACATTTTTTTACTGTTAAGATACTGTCCACCTTCAATAATATTTACTTTATATTTTATGCTTATATAGCAACTGTGCATTATTCCCTCTTTCTTCCATGGATTTCTATATTCATTAAGTATCATACAATTTGGCAATTAATTATATTACTTTGTAGAACTGATTTTTCTGTTTTTTGGTTTGGGAGCTTTATTAGGGGGTGTTTTGGGGGGAAGAGTCCCCTGAGAACTGAACCCAGCACTTTCACCCTGAATTATATCCCTAGCCCTTTTCGTATTTTTTGTTTTGTTCTGTTTTTCTTTTTCTTTTCTTTTTCTTTCTTTCTTTTTTTTTTTTTTTTTTTCCTATGGAGTATCACTGAGCTGTACTGGCTGGGCTCAAATTTGTAATCCTCCTACCTCAGCCTCCCAGAGTGCTAGGATTAGAGGCACTGGCCTGTTGGGTTTTTGTTTGTTTGTTTTGTTTTGTTTTGTCCTGGATCAAATTTATAGCCGAGCACTATACTACCGAGCTATAACCCCAGCTCTATTTTTTAATTGTTTTAGTTATTATTCTTATTTCCCAACCAAGTCCTTACTAGAAAAACACCATGTCTTATATAGCATTTTTGACACCCACCATAATGCAAAACAAAGAAACCACATTCAATTGATAGGATTTGTTGTTTTCCTATGTTTTGTTCTGAAGATTAAAGGAGCAATGTTTCAAAATGCTCCTTCAGGCATTTGTCTTTTATTAAATAGAATTCAGTCAACTGTATGCAAAACTAAATCAAGCTTACAATGTCTCAAGAAAAAAATGAAAAGCCAGGCACAGTGGTGCGCACTTGTGATCCTAGCACTGTGGAAGGCTGAGGCAAGATGACGGCAAGTTCCAGCACAGCCTGGGCAACTCAGCAATTCAACAACACTCTGTCTCAAAATAAAAGATAAAATGGTCTGGAGATGTAACTCAATGCAAAGGCCCTGGCTTCAATCTTCAGTATCACACACATGAAAAAAGAAAAGAAAAGAAAAAAAGAAAGATACAAAATTTGTACAACTAGGGATTTGTACAACTAGGCCAGTTTATGGCAAGAAAACTCTGAAGGCAGTAATTGTTCCTGGATGGACCTGTTGCCTGAGACCAATATGGCACACCTCTGGTGTGTACTGCGTGCTAACCGATTGCACCACTGGAGCTCCTGATACCTCCGGTTTAAATGTCCCAAATGTCCCCTACGATGACTATGATAGAAGCTACATACCTCTACCTTATAATAAACATATTAGTATTAACGCAGCTAAGAGGAATAAACAAAACTAAAAACAAAACAATTTATGTACTATAAAGGCATCATTTTATTTGTATGCTGGATATTAAATGCAGGACTTCATACACACTAGGCAAGCAGTCTACCACTGAGCTACAAGCCTAGCCCAATATTTTAAAGTTTTTCTCCAATACCATTTTTGTCATCTACAGATCCTTTTACTAATGAGCTTTCATTTCAACAGATTATTTAGCATGGCTGCTATTTCACTTACTACACTGGAACTAAGACTCATATCCTCACACAGTTCTCCAACTCTAACACCCAGTACCCAAATACCAAAACTGATCTAATGATGACTTTTCACCTGACACACTATTCAATTATAGAGCTAAAAACACATGGAGTTAAAAATTGACTTTAAGTTTCCCAGAACAATAAATGGTATGAGAGTTTTAGGAGGAAAAATAAATATTCAGATTAAATTATCTTGAAAAAGCAATTTGGGGGGCATTTTGGAAAACAATTTGGCAATATGTTAAAAAAAAATAGCCAAAATAAATTCATACCTCTATCCTAAGAACATAATTCAAACTATACAGGGATACAATCTTTAAATCTAATAATGTTCCTCACATCACTATTTATAATAGTGAAAAACAAGGAGTAATATAAATATTCAATGAAGAAATATATACATGAATTATGAAAAATCTCCTTGATAGAACATCATTCAGCCATTTAAAGTAGTGGTCATGGAAACTATGTTTTTAACATGAAGAAATGTTTATTATGTACTCAATGAAGAAGCAAGATACAAAGTGGTATATACACTAGTAGTGTACATACTTATAGTATATAAATATTAAGTATGAAAGTTATTAAAGAAAATGCATTAACAGATTAGGTAAAACTCTTAAAGACACTGGCTTAGGGAAAGACTTCTTGAATAAAACCTCTAAGCACAAGAATTGGCAGAAGAAATCAACAAATGGGATCTCATTCTGTTCAAAAGCTTCTGCACAGCAAAGGAAACCACCAACAGAGTGAAAAGGCAACCAACAATATGGGAAAGGATCTTTACCAGCTGTTTCTCAGACAAAGGGCTACTATCTACAATATATAAGGAGCTTTAAAAAATCAGCACACCCAAATTTAAAGACCCAATTCAAAAATGGGCATCTGAAATGAACAGATACTTTTCAGAGGAAGAAGTAAGAGCAGCTAAGAAGTATATGAAGAAATGCTCAACATCACTGGTCATTTGAGAGATGCAGATGAAAACAACACTGAAATTTCATCTCACTCTATAAAGAATGGCTGCTATCTCAGAATTAGCCAGAAATAAATGTTGGAGAGGCTGTGGAGAAAAAGGAACCCTTCTCCACTGTTGTTGGGAGTGTAGACTTGTGGAAGTCAGTCTGGAGATTCCTCAAAATCTAGGATTAGAGGGCCCATTTACCTGGCCATTCCTCTGCTAAGTATATACACAAAAGAAATAAAAGATTCATATCACAGTGACATACGTGCACCCATGTTTATAGCAGCTCAATTTGTGATAGCTAAATCTTGGAAATAACAAAAATGTTCACAACTGGAGACTGGATAAAAAAGATGTCATTCTTTTATAGAATGGAGTATTTTTCTGCCATTAAAAATGATAAAATTGAATTATTCATACTCAAATAGATGTACCTTCAGGACATCCTCATAAGTGAAATAAATAGGTCACAGATATGTAAATATCGTATCTCTTTTCTGGTATGAGAAAATGAAGATGTAAATAAGTTCTAGTATATATAGTAGATACTGTGAAATAGAAAATATTTAAAAGGAAATAGGGGGCTGGGGATTTAGCTCAGTGGTTCCAGCACCTGTCTTGCAAGCGCAAGGACCCGGGTTCGATCCCCGGTTAACCACATACAGTACTGGGCGTGGAGATTCATGCCCAGCAGCAATCAGTACCACATACCACAGTGCCAGGCGTGGTGGCTCACACCTGTAATCCCAGCACTGGGGAGGCAGAGGCAGGAGGACTGCTGTGATGTGAGTTTGAAGCTGAGCTCAAGGCCAGCCTGAACCACAAAGTGAGACCCTGTCTCAAAAAAAAAAGGAAGTAGAGTGCAGGGGCAAATAACGAGGGGAAAAAGAATGTGCTAGTAATTTAAAAAGGAAACAAAGCTTATGTATATAGGGGTGGAGGGTTGTAGGGTGAGTGGGGGAAGGGGAAAAAATGAGAATCAAGTCATGTTCTGTACTGGTATAAACTCAATATTGAATGTGATAATAATGTGTACATATAATATGCCAATAAAAATTTGAATTAAGAAAAAGAAAATGCATTAAAATGGTAACAGCTATATTGATGGGATTATAGGTAATATTTTCCTCCATTTTTAACTTTTCAGAAAGTATATTACTTAATCATGTTAAATAATTTTGTACTTTTTTATATCGTATTGGGGTAAGGTAGATTATTATTATAAATATTTCATAGTAACAAAAGTGCCTAATTTATTCAACAGATGTGCATTAAACAACCAAGTTGCAGCAGGTTCTGGAATAGGCTTATACAAATCTGTAATGATAAACATGCAAATATATATATATATTATATAAAATCATTATTATTACTATTATTATTATTATTACTATTATTATTATTATTATGAGACAGAATCTCACTTTTGTAGTTCAGGCTGGCCCTGCACTCACTATGTAGCCCAGGCAAGCCTTGAACTCACAGCAATCCTCCTGCCTCTGCTTCCCAAGTGCTGGGATTATAGGCGTGAGCCACCACGCCTGGCATTGTGATATGTGGTTAACAGGGACTGAACTCAGGACCTTGCCTTTGCAAGGCAAATGCTGGAACCACTGAGCTAAATCCCCAGCCCAACAGTGAATACATTTAACAAAGAAAAGTAAATAGAATGAACATTAGGCTTTCTATAAAGAAAACAAATTCAACGCATTTCCAAAATCAAGTAAATCTTCCTATAAAACCAGAACAGACCGTTGGCACTGAATCTTTTCACTAACAGGTAAACACAAGGAAAAAAGGCTATAATCTAAATAAACCTACTAAGGAATCTGCTAAAAGATCAGAACTAATAAGTTCAAAAAGGTTATGGAATGCAAGAACAATAAACAAAAATCTACTGTATTTCTATAACTTGCAAATTATAATATGAAAATTAAAGTAAGAAAATAATTACATTTATAATAATATCACAAAAAATAATAAGGAATAAACCTGTTAAAGCAAGTGCAAAACCTGTACTTCAAATATGAAAAGTTAAAGAAGACTTAAATGGAAAAAAAGCTGACCATCTTTCCAAGAATCAGAAGACTTAATACTGTCAGAAAACAGTATTCCCCACAGGGACCTACAGACTCAGCAGTAGTCCTAATCAAATTTTCAGCTGGCTTCTTTACACAAATTGATTAGCTAATCCTAAAATTCATATGGAAAAGCAAAGTACCAAGAAGAGTCAAAACAGCTTTGTAAAACAAGGATGAAAGGAGAGAAGTAAAGTACTGCTTTGTCCCTCTGCACTCTCTGTGAGAAAACTTGATCAGAAAAGGTCAAAAAGATGGCACTCTTTAGAATAAGAAAGTTGACCACTGACCACCATGTCTATGGGTATGATACATGCTTCTGTAACTATACAAATGGCCAAAAAAGAGAAATCCAAAAAGCAGCTAGTGAAACAGAGCAGCTCCATATATACGTATATATATATATGTGTGTATATATGTATGTATATATACACACACATACATACACATATATGTGTATATATATGTGTGTATATATACATACATATATATACATATATATGTGTATATATGTGTGTGTGTGTGTGTGTGTGTGTGTGTGTGTGTGTGTATACTGTGCCACCTCTTTAGTCTCAATATGTTGAGGAACAGCCTGGTTATTTGCAAATGGGCTTTGCATCCATCTGTACTAAAATTGGTTGTTATGCTGGCTGGTGCAAGGGTACTTATGTCTTTGTGAAAAATGGGTTAAAAGATACAGTACAATTTGGAAATAATGCTTATGTCTATCTGAAGAATCCATCTCGAGATTTTCTTCAATAATTGGGAGTAATTACATTTTCAGGATTGGCAGGCCTGGTTTTAGCAAGAAAGGTTCTAGGTTTAAGAAAATTACTTATCCAGGACCGGGGATAAGTGGCTCAGTGGTTCCAGCATCTGCCTTGCAAGAAAAAGGGCCCAGTTTTGATCCCCAGTAACCACATACCACAATGCCTGGCGTGGAGACTCACATCCACCAGCACTCAGCACCACATACCACAGTGCTGGGCGTGGTGGCTCACACCTGTAATCCCAGCACTCGGGAGGCAGAGGCAGGAGGATTGCTGTGCTGTGAGTTTGAGGCTGAGCTCATGACCAGCCTGAACTACAAAGCGAGACCCTGTCTCAAAAAAAAAAAAAAAGTAAATTACTTATCCACTAGGACTGGTTACTTTGGGAGAAACTGTTTGCTACCCAGTTCAGGCAGTAATAATTCCAAAGGTAACTGGGAAAAAAAGCATATACTACAAGCTAGCAAATTTATGAAGCAGTAAAATCACTGTGGACAAAGAGCACCAAAAAGAAATCACTCTTTAAACCTGAAGGAAAAACTAAGGTAGTTTAAATGGACCAAAAAGCTAAGAACCCCTGATGAAATAGAAACACCTGCAAAAACAGCTCACATCCAGAAACACTCAGTGCCTTTGCCAAAAGACACAGTTCTGAAAGAGTGATAAAATCAGAACCCACCTAAGGTGCTACCCTAATGATGCTTGATCCCAAACTCATGGATCATGGGCAGACCTGTCCAGAAGATGGGATATTTCCAGCACTGGAAGCTGAAATAGACCGCATAAATGTGTAAAGTTGCAAATGATAATGAAAAACAGATAACTGACATATACAGTCTAACTTAAATCAGGTTTTTCCTTGACATCTTCCAAAGAATAGTTTGACCAGTTACGTAGCTAATTAACACATGGTCTAAATGCAAGCCAGGCAATATTAAATGATAGATTAAGAGACAGGGATGTGGCTCAATGGTGCCACCACCTGTGCAGTAAGTGTAAGGTCCTGAGTTCCATTCCTGGTTCCCATGAATGAATGAATGACAGACAGATTAAGTGACACAGGTTGAAGTATTAGGTCACATTTGATAGCTTTCAATGATATTTATTAGAAAGTAAAACAAAGTAATAAACACCAATGAGATTAAAATCTGAACATATATATGTTTATATAGACACACACACACACTCATATATATATATATATATATATATATATATATATACATTTATATGCATTTTAAATTTTCAAAATTAATTCCAATTGTTAGAATGGTATGTGGAAGAATATTTTCATTTTTTTATATTCCTCTGAACTGGAATATAATGTCTAAGAATTATGAAAAAAAGCAAGGATGAAATTGAGGGGACATCGTTTCTAGTTTCAAAACATACAGATATTAAACAATGTGGTATTGGCATAAAGATAGACATATGGATCAATGAAATAGAAGAGTCTGAAAATAAACCCTCACATCTATGGTCAAGGGTACTAAGACAAATGGAGAAAAAAGTATTTAACAAACAATGCTAAGACAACTTGGTATCTACATGCAGAAGAATAAAGTTAAATTCCTTTCTCATACAATGCACAAAAATAAATTCAAAATGGATCATAGGCTGAAATGTAAGAAGGGATAAAATTTTTTAAGAAAATTAGTGATAGAACTTTATTTTTTATTAGTATATGTTTGTAATACAGTGTTTACATTCTTTGTGTGGCATTGGTACATGTGCACAACATTCTTAATTCCTTTTATTTTTCATCTCCTTTCCCTCCCCTCCTTCCCTTTCCTATCTCTGGACCCTCTTCTTCATTAAGATCTATTTTCTATTACCTACATTTTATTTTGCTCTTCATTTATACTTTGAGTTTCTCATACAAGAGAAATCAGGCAATATTTAAGCTTGGGTGTTATTAAAAATTTCACTTAACATTATGGTCTCAAGGTACATCCATTTCCCTAAAAATCACTCAAGTTTATCTTTCTTTATGGCAGAACAGTACTCCATTGGATGAAAATACCATATTTTATTTATCCATTCATATGTTGATGGATATATAGGCTGCTTACAAGATTTAGCTGTTATAAATTCTACAAACATTGGTAAGCATGTATCACTGTAATATTATATCTTTAATTTCTTCCTGAAAATACCTAGGAGAATAGTTGGGTCAAATGAGATTTCTATTTTTAATTTTTTTAAGGAATTTCCATAAGGATTTTCATAGTAGCTGCATGAGTTTCCATTTACACCAACAATGTAGAAGCTTTCCTTTTTCCCTGAAGCCTTGGAGTATTTGTTTCTTGATGCTAGCCAGTCTCTCTGGGTAAGATGGAATTCCAGTGTTGTTTTAATTTGCATTTCTATAGTGTTCAACAATGTTGAGCATTGCATGTATTTATTAGCCATTTGTATTTTTTCCATGAAGTGTCCTTTGATTTCACTTGACAGTTGTTTGATTGGGTCTTTTATGTTGGGGGAATCTAACTTTTTGAGTTATTTATGTATCTAGATACTAGTCCTCTGAAAAATAGGGGTAAAAGAAAATATAGGAGTAAATCCTCATGATTTTGTGTTAGCAAAAGCCTTCTTAAATATGTAACCAAAAGCACAATTAATGACAGAAAAAGATAAATTAGATTTCATTAAAACTAAACCTTTTGCTTCAAATGATACCATCAAGAAAATTAAAAGATGTGTCATATATAGGTATAAGTTCTCAATGTTAAATGTGATCATATTGTACGTTAAAAAAAATGTACCAATAAAATCAACTTTAAAAAAAAAAAAGTAAAAACCCACAAAATGAGAGAGAATATTTGCAATGTTTCCTCAGAAGGGAGCAGTATCTAGACTACATAAAGATTCTACTACTTATAATAAAAAGAAAAATAATTCAGTATTTAAATTATCAAGTTATGTTAACATGCATTGCTACAATGAAGATATATAATGATCTACAAGCACATGAAAAAATGCCCAACAAAATTAGCCATTAAAGAAATGTAAATCAAAGACTTCACTCAAACATAACTTCATATCCACTGAGGTGCTTCTATCAAAAAGCTGAAAATAACAAGGGTTGGAGAGGATATGGAGAAACTAGTAGCCTTATACATTGTAGATAAGTCTGTAAAATAAGATGGCCATTCTGGAAAACAGCGTGGTGTTTCCTCAAAAAATTAAAAACAGAATTACCATGATTACCAGCAATTTCACTTCTGGGTAAATTGCCATAAGAATATAAACCAGAGACTTGAACAGATATTTACACACCCAAGATCCTGGCAGCTTTATTCACAAGAGGCAAAAAAGTGAAAGCAAATGTCCATTAACAGATGAGTGGATAAACAAAACATGACGCATAGGTACAAGAGAGTATTAATTAACCTTCAACAAGCAGAAATTTTGACACATGATACAACACAGATGAACCTTGAGAACATTACTCTAAATGAAATAAGCAAGTCATGAAAATACAAATATTACATGATTCCATTTATATTAGGTACCAAGAGTGGTCAGACTTATAAAAAAGAGAATGCTAGTTTCCAGTGCATGGCGTAAGAGAAAAAGGAGTTGTTTAATGGTATAGAGCTTCAATTTGGCAAGATGAAAAGAGTTCTGGAGAATGGCTGCCCAAGAATACAATGTGAACACATTGTACCACTGAACTTTCCACTTAAAATGGTTAAGATGGTAAATTTTATGCTATGTATGATTTATCAGAATTTTTAAGAGACGAAGATGGAATATAGCCACATGGTAAAGCACTTGCCTAGCATGTGCAAAATTTTGGATTCAATTCCCAGCACTCCAAAAAAATTTAACATTAAAAAATATTCAAGACAGTGAGATACTACTTTACACCCACAAGGATAATTATAATCAAAAAGAAAAATAATAATGTTGGCAAGGAGGTGAAAAAACTGAATCCAAATTGTACCGCTAGTGGAAATGTAAAGTGGTCCACTTTGGAAAACAATATGCCAGTTCTGCAAAAGTTTAAACAGAATTACCACATAATTCATCAGTTACCATATGATTCAGCAACTTCACTCTTAGGTATATACCTAAGAGAAATTAAAACATAAAAACCTGTACAAGAGCTGAGTACAGTGGTATCTGTGTGTAACACCAGCTACTTGGGAGGCTGAGGCAGGAAGATTGAAAATCCAAGACTGGAATGGTTAACTTACTGAAAAACTATCTCAAAACAAAAAATAAAAAGGACTGAAGATATAGCTCAGTGGTAGAACACTTGCCTAGCGTGTGCAAGGCTCTTGGTCTGATGATCCCCAGGACAGCTAGGTATGGTGGCTGAAGTCTATAATTGAACTCTGAAAGGCTGAGGCAGGAGACCACAAGTTCAAGCTCAGCCTGAACAATTTAGCAACTTAGTATGACCCTGTCTCCAAATAAAAATCTTAAAAAACAAAGGGCTTGGGATATATCTCAGTGAAAAGGCCTCAGGTTCAATCCTCCAAATCACACAAAAAGTGACCAGTACTAGAAAATAAATCATACATAAATATTCATAGCATCACTATTCATAATAGCTAAAAAGTGGAAACAATCAAAATGTTCATCAATGGATAAATGATTAAGCAAAATGTATCTTCATAGAATGAAATATTATTCAGTCATTATAAAGCATGATACATAGATACATGCTACAACATGGATAAAACTTGAAAACATGCTATGAAAGAAGTCACAAAAGATTACACATTTTAGGATTTCATTTATACAGTGTCCAGAATAGAAAAATTCAGAGGCCAAAAATAGATTAGTGGTTGTCTAAGGTTGGGAGAACAAGGGAAGGAAGGAAATCAAGAATATCTGTGAATGGGTGTGAGGTTTGTTTTGGAGGTAATGAAAATGTTCTAAAATTAATTGTGGTGATGAGCTACACTATGAAATACTGGACACCATCAAATTATGAATCTGAAATGGCCAAATTGTATGGTATGTGAATTACATCTGAATTAGTTTTCCCATTGCTAGGAGCAATACTCAACACTCATAACTTAAAGGAGGAAAAGTTTAATTTAACACATAGCGTGGGAGGCACTCTGCCCATAGGAACATCACAGCAGAAAGGTATGGTAAAGCTTTTTAGTTCATGACAACTGGGAGAAATCAGAGGGAGGGACCAAATGTAATATGAAAGCCAGCCCTGCACACAAGTCCAACAGGTGCTTCACAAATCTGCTAGGCATTTGTTAATCCAATGAAATTGATGTATCAGAATTAATAGTCACAATATCTAAACAAAGCTATTACATTTTTCATAAAAGAGAGAGATGCACATTAAATTTTCTTTGTATCTTTCTCTATGAGCAGTCATAAAAATGGAAGTATTTGCACAAGTAAATGTTTCTAAAAGTGTGTCAAAGAATTAAAACAATTTCCCCATTGACAGACCTTCATTTAAACATTAGGAAAGGATGGAGATTTAGCTCACAAAGTGGCACTACACCTACCTTGCAAGTACAAGGGCCCAAGTTCGATTCCCAATACCACCAATAAATAAATAAATAAATAAACATTAGCCTTCCCTCTGTAAACCACCTCTGAAGTCTTATATTCAACTGAGTTCCCAACCACTGGGTAATTTCATACTTTGCTACAAAGGGAAGGGAAAGAGAACTATTATTTATGACTATGCTGTGCCTAAGACTTTATATAGGTTATTTTTTCTTATACACAACAATGGGAGATGAGAATTATTACAGTATTAATCTTTAACAGATGAGAAAATTGAAGCCTAAAGAGATTAAATAATATTAAAACTGAACACAAATTTTTCCCTTGGTTTCTCAAACTCTTTTCTTCCTTCAATATGCCATTAAGCTTTTAAAATCAAAAAATAGAGCTGAGTGTGTCTGCACACTCCTGTAGCCCAGTAATTCAGGAGGTTAAGGCAGGAGGATCCTGAGTTGAAGTCTTCCCTGAGCAACACAGCAACTGTCTCAAAAAAAAAAGACTTAAACCAATTATTAAACACAAAAGTATTTTTTACTTATACATTAGCTAAAATAACAAATTATCAAACGTGTTGTACAATCAGTACCGCTAAAAAAAATAATTTTATACCAACCTGAGCATCCTGCATTTCAGACATAGAATCCCTACTGATATGTGCTCTGTCCATGAAGAGTCTATCAATTGTCTTATGTATGTTATGTGACTTATCTGTTATGATCAGGTTTTCAATTAATTTCTAAAATAAGAATGAATGATAAAATGTGCTGTGAACCATCACCATTGGTTAAAAATAGCAAATCATTTGGAATTTGTTCTTAGTTCTTTGACCAAATTACTATAACATGAAAGAATTTGAAATAATCCTTAAGGTAAAAACTGGAAATACAGTTTCTTTTAGACCTGGTAGTATACTGTTTTCAAATAAAATTTGTATTCCCTAGAATTTGTCTGTTTATAATTTAATCTTAAGTACTCATTTTCAGAAAGTAAAATGTATTGCCTTTACAAACAATAGTGTTATTATAGGTAATTCTAAAACTACAAAACAACATCTTTAATACCAGGAAATATAGAGATTCTGAAAGAAGTTGTGAATATGTGCTCTGTAAAACTCAAATATTTACTAATATTTTCAAGGATTAGACTGACATTAATTTATGCTGGCTCTGAAGTCCTGACCTTACTTTGTGAGGGAAAAAAAATGACATGCCTAATTATAGACAACATTAACCAGTTATTGAATCTGTAAAAATGATGTCACTGTTTTCTAAACTGTCTGAACACCAGATCCTCCATATAGCTGAATCTTATTAGGCCATAGAATTCCTTACAACCTAAGCATAATACACAATCACAATTGATTCCCTTCATATTATCAGAATTGAGGGGTTTTTCTCAAACTCAAGTAACAGAAATTTCTACAAGATACCTGTCTCTAATTTCTTGCAACATTTCTGAACATCGAACTAAGATGATGTTAAAATTCATGGTAATACTAGAAGAGCACCTTCCAAAGGATTTCTAAGCTGCTAAAACAGATTTTGTTTGGTGCTAGGGATGGAGCCTAGAGCTTCATTTGTGCTAGGCACACAATATAGCACTGAGCTACCCTGCCAGTCGCAATGAACAGATTTTTTTTAACAAGCAGATCAGCCACACATCTTTTAAAACAATGAATTTTAAGAAACAATAAATAAGCTATAACATTTTCTAGTTAAATATCAAAAACCACATTCAAATAAAGACTTCACACAGCAATTTATGTTCAAATATTTTTTTAGAGCACATGAAATTTTCAGTACACACTAAACTGAAAGAAAAACAAGCCAAAATCCAAACACATCCGTTGCAAAGCTTTAAGGAGTTCAACTCTGTTAAAGCTGGGCTATCTCGAACAATGGCAAGAGAGGGTACTAGGAAGTAGAGTGCGAGTTTTCATGGGGAGCTGGGGGTTGGAAGAATAGTGCCCTGCTTCAGGATTGGCTAGGGTGGCACATTAGAGAGCTTACTGATTCACTGCCCTTTGGCATGCGTGGGAAAGGAGGCCATACTGGATCTGGCACAGTTTAGAGGCATGTGGTAAAGGGAGCCGTTTTACATCTGGCAGTTTAGGGCCCCTTTTGTAGGGTGGTGACTAACATTGCAGCCTTTTCTTGTTATGGACCAGGGGCAAGGCCTCTTCTCCTGAAGCTACTTCCTGCTGTAAAGGGGAATCAAGAGGGGGAGACCCAAAAGGCTGTCCTGGGATCCTGGTAGGCAGTGGCAGAGGGGTATGAACTCGCTGCCTGTTTGGTTGGTGAAGGCTCTCGCTGACTCCTACAAAACAAATTTTGAAAAGAGCAAAACACGGCAGGTCTAAACAGCAGGATTATGCAGGATAGTGAGAGGCCCTAGGAAAGGGAGGAGCCCAGGGAGCTGAGGGTTAAAGTATCCCAACAGAGGTGCAGGTTGTCCGGCTCGGGTTGTCCTTTCCTATACAAGTGCTCCCTCAGTTATTTAACAATTGTTACGGCACGG